>ML806193.1:82352-98967 GCA_009831015.1 Picea engelmannii | reverse complement strand
TATAGATAGAGATAAGTTCTATCCATTTTTATTGTATTTTTTATTATAATTAAAGTAATAAGAAAAATTAATAATTGAGGGTTGAGGCATGTAAAACCTTAATTTTAATTGAGGGTTGAGGGTTGAGACATACAAAAATTATATCTCTAATTCTAGATGGTTATCAAGCTATGTTAAATATTGGGTTGTAGTAGTCATTCATAGGCCTCATCTTTAGCTAGAGTAGATTATAGGCCTCACCTTCCAGCTAGGTTTTCTCCCATATTGAGTTTCTCATGTCATTAGTATGTTTATTTGTGTGGATGGTGTGTCCATTTGTTTGTTCTTTCATTTTTGTTTTAGTTATTTCCATAAATTTAAACATTAAGCTAGTAATAATAAATATGAAATATAAAGTAATAAACTCCATAATAAAAAATTTCATAACATTGTAAGATTTGATGTGACGAATTCCAATGGAATATCCAAGACACTTACCACTAATAAATATGAGATATAAAATAATAAATTCCATAATAAAAGATTTCATAACATTGTAAGATTTGATGTGACGAATTCCAATGGAATATCCAAGACACTTGACCACTATTCAAACACTTTTCATAAGTGAAATACAACCCCCTCATTGCCTAGAATGTTCTCTCAACAATAAGTAAAGCATAGCTTTGTTTCAAACTCAATTTGGCAAAAAAGCCTTTGGGATTGGAAAACTTGGTTAGTTAGCACATCATATCTAAAAACTCTAACTTTGAAAACTTAACTAATTAGCCCATCATCTCTAGCAACTCTAATTCTGAAATTTTGTGCATTTATAACAATGGGTTATCCATCAACAAAATAATACATTTTGTTGGTTACAAATCACGCTATAATGAGCAAGATTTATCCCAAGAAAACTTTTAACAAGATTTAGCCCAAGAAAAGTCTGCATTTACAACAATTGGTTATCCATCAACAAAATAATACATTTTGTTGGGCACAAATCACGCTATAATGAGCCAGATTTATCTTAAGAAAAGTCTTCGCAATGTAATGAGCAAGATTTAGCCCAAGAAAAGTCTTGGCAATGTGTTAGTTTGGAAGTTGAATTTTGATAAATTGAGAAAAATATTTATCCCAAGAAAAGTCTTGACAATGTAATGAGCAAGATTTAGGTCAAGAAAAGTCTTGGCAATGTGTTAGTTTAGAGGTTGAATTTTGACCAATTGAGATAAAAGTAAAAATTTGAATGTAAATATCAAATTTTCAATGGTTGTAATGTGTTATTTTTTTGCAATGTGTTAGTTTAAAGGTTGAATTTTGACAAATTTATATAAAAATGAAAATGTAAATATCAATTTTGAGTTTTTGTGAATGAAATGGATCATTTTTCATTTAAAAAAATAAAAATTCAACCTCCAATTATGCCTCATTCGCACCCTTGTTTCTAAGCCAAAATAGAGTCAAAATTCTATAAAATTCTACGTGGAAAATCTGAGTGTGATTGCTATGACTATGACCTACTCTCGAACAATCGTATTCTTTCTAGGAAAAATTCCACCTCTAAATGAGGAAGTTATGGAATTAACTAAGTAAACATATCTTCAAACAAAATGTAATTAATATATATATAATTTATTTATTTTGGGTGGTTTTTAAAGGATGGAAGATTGGTCCTCTTTGGTGGATTATTAGATGCCGCTTTCGTGGATTTCAAAAGGATACTTAAGAGGATTTACAAGCTCAGTTTACGGTTCCTTTGGTCTAGCACCCTAGACAAGAAGAGAAAGGCTTGGATTAGGGGGAGTAGGATAGCGCTTCGCCTTAGAGGTTAGGGTATAAAAAATATTATATTTTTCTTTCAAGTCGTTGCTGCCAAAAATATTGGAGGTTAGGGTATAAAAAATATTATATTTTTTTTTCAAGTTGATGTTATCAAAAATATATGGAGGTTGATCACAGGTATATGAATTTGGGTGAGGAAACTATACTAGAAATACATTGCACCAAAGACCGTCGTAGATTCGATTTGCAAACCAAATAAGAAACATCAAAATGGTACATTGATTTGTAAGGTACCAATGTTATATTTTTCGTTGATTGGGGATAATTTGGCCTGGAAGATAGGGAATGGACTTAATGTATGCCTGGGGGAGGATCCATGGGTAGGGAGCGGTATGGAACATATTGTTCCTACGAATATGGTACATCATCTCACGCTTAGAGACTACTTCAACCTTTCACAAATTTCCAAATGTGCAACCACCTCCATTTGGGGACAAGGCTAGGTTACTCTAAAACATTTGGGCTTTAGAGAGGATGACAGGCGAAGATGGACTTCCTATGTCGAAAAACGAAATCCAATCATGTTCACCTAATAGAGAATGAGGACTCCCTAGTATGGATCCACACACTTGATGGATTATGAATAATTTTGGGATGAACTGATGTGGTGGTGGCATGTTGTCTGCAAGTTCCAATGCCCCTAAAAACAAAAAAAAATTAATGTATTTTCTACTACAAAAAAATCCTTCACTTGGGACATACTGTAGAGGAGAAGTAGTTTTGGTCCAGGCAGATGTAGTCTTTGCAAGTGTAATGAGGAGAAAAACTTCCACTTGGCAGTGGAATTTATTTACAACAAACAAGTATGGAATGAAATTTAAGGAATAATGAGATTGCAAAATGTTTGGATTGGCACCTTTGTAGAGGACTATCTTAGAAACTAGAGCTCAAACCCAACACTTAAATCCTACAAAGCACTTCCTTTGATCATATGTTGGGGAATATGGCTTTCTAGCAATGTTAGCTCCTTCGAAGATAGGTTCATTGATCCCATATTGTGTGCAACCCAGGTTCTAAGCATTCCTTAGAATTTCCCACAAGAAAAAGAGGCAGTCTCAGTGTGATCCATGGCAGTGGAGGAGATAAATAAAGAACTACCTTGGGCTTACTTTAATGGGGTAGCATAGGGTGACTCACACCTTTGTGGAGCAGTCCAGGTATTCTTCACCTTTCAGGTTCTCACTCTCTCAAATTCATAGCAAGATTGGGCACAGATACCAACAATTTGGTGGAGCTAAGTGCTCTTAGACTGTTATTACTACTCGCTCTAGAATAGGGAGTCAAGTTCGTTCAAGTCTTCGATGACTCGATGGTGGTTATCAAGTAGCTCAAAGGTGATCATCAATGCTCAAATTTCACTCTAATACCTGTGTTGGAAGAGACAAGGCAATTGTGCACTAAGCTAATTGAAGTTCCTTTACACACATATACGGAGAATGAAAAATCATAGTTGATGCTTTATCAAAAGAGGGTACCCAAATGGAAGTTGAAACCTTGTTTATTTATGAGGAGTAAGCAGGTGTGGTATCAGAGTATTACCATCCTCCATTCCCTGAACAACCATTACAATGCGTTGAAGCTATGCTTGGTTAATTGATTATGCATAGAACTACAACCCTTGCTTTAGATGTTTCGATATAGTTTTTGAATTTTTTCAACATTGATTTTTAGTTTATTTGAGAATGTAACTCGCAACTAACCTTTATGGATAATGATCATCTGCTTTTATTTTTTGAATGTAGCTCTCAACTGACCTCAATGGATAATGCTCTGCATAAGATATTATTGCACATCCAAACCATTAAAAGGAAACTATTGGATTGTATATGACTTGGACCTTGATGAATTCTATAAGTAAGTCGATAATCCTTCGAGTCATCCACGGGGTCTTCACTCAATGAACCTATGACATAGCAACATCGTTCATGGGATATTAAGGAATACCCCTAATTTTATTAGATATTGATAAATACCTCCCAAAATATTTTTGTTGACCCCCCTCCCAATACATCTTTCCAATAATAATAAAGCCCCTATTTTGACTAGATACCTCTTTTTATACCCCCTCATACCCTACATATTCCCCAATACCTACAATATATTGAATTTATTTTTCACAATTAAAAACCCCCATTTATGAATGAACATGATAAGATATTGGTCAACAAGGTGAAACCCAAAAAATATAACTTGGTTTTACAAAAATAAAATTACAATTTTTTTAGTGGAAAAAAATAAATGAATAAAATTTAAATAGCATATAAATAATAAATAATACGCTACATAAATAAATATTTATATAATATTATATACAAAATAAGACTCTCTCTCTCACACACAATAAAATCATTTATATAATATACAATAAATATATTGTTAATGTGTGTCTAATGGTTAATAACATGTGTTTCATCCTAGGAGGTCAAGGATTCAAATCCAAAGGGGGTAGAGCATGTACACCTCCTTAGCACGGGTCTCATAGAAAGTCTCTTATCTCACAAAGAAAAAGATCTCATACACCAATTTGATATTTGACTTGACAATGACCTTAAAATTAAATTATATTATTATTATTATTATTATTATTATATATACGACCTTAAAATTAAATTATTATTATTTTATTATATATATAATAATAATAAAAAAATACTAGCACTACCAAACCAAACCATACCATTCACCGAATCACCATATACCAAAAAAATTTACTTCGTGCGTGGCCGCCTCCTTCAATTTGTAAATAAACTTTGGTTACAAAATTTGACGGGCATCCACAAATGAGGGCCAATGAGGGCCAAGGAGCATGTGATAAGGCCATGGGCGCCTACCTTGGAGGCCACGACAGTCGAATGTAAAGTAGCCATGGGCCTGGTTTAATGGTGGAAAACAAATGAGGATTGCGTCCATAGAGGTGAGCTATAGTGTGGCTTCGCTAATTGAAGGGCTTGGACTTTGGTTTTGATTTGGCACTGGGAAAAGGGGGAGGAGGGAGGTCTTTAGGTCAAACCCCCTCCCTCTTTCTTTCAAACCCTTTACTCATAAATCCAACAAAATATAAATTCATCGTGGCTTGGCATTTGAAGGGTGAGGTCTCTAGGTCAAACCCCCTCTCTCTTTCATACCCTTTACTCACAAATCCAATGAAAATATTTTTTCAAAAATTCTTAGACTTGGATTTAGTGTTTAAGAGGGGTTCAAATCTCTTTCGTCTTTAATCCTTCTTAGCTTGGGTGTTTAATACTTCTTAGCTCCGGTGTTTAAGAGGGGTTCAAATCCCTTCCCTCTTGTAATCCTTTTCATATTTCTAATAAAACTAGGCATTAAAATCAAACAAATTCCAAAACTCTATAAACTTTGAACTATGCTTCACCATTAACTCAATTATCGACCATGTAATCCATGTAATCAAAAGTCAATGAATCCAATCAAATACTTCTAACACATTCCAACACCCAAATTTGTTCAATCCATTAAATATCAAACTCGGAACTAGTGCAAAACTGTTAAAAACTCTAATCATAGTTCGTTAGTTTACCTAACTGTTATACAGTTACATCACAGTTATGGTGTTTTTTTATTATATATGTACGTCTATGTACATGATTATTTTTTCATTAATGATGATAGAGTATGTATTTTCTGCCAATATTCTATTTATCTTTGTTCATCATGGTTTCTTGATTGCTTCAGTTATTTCCATTATGTTTTTGTTGTTTTCTTCATTATGAATCTAATAGTCGTATCAGAGCACATTTCCGATCTTGATTCCCGTGGGATTGTGATGGTCGAATGTAATAATGTGGATGAAGAGTGTAGAGATGAAGAAAACAAGTAGACAATTATGAGGTTATTATTATTATGATTATTGTTATTGTTATTTGTTGTATTGAATTGGCTTCGTGTCTTTTCCACCAGTCTTCTTTGCCTTCCTGGTATTGTTAGTTATATTATTTTCTTGGCTATATTCTTAACAGTGGATCTCAGATTGAGGGACCAAAGTATGTGAACAAATGATCAAGGGAAATGATCAGATGATAGATCAATGTTTTGATCTTCATCTGTGTATACATTATGAAAGCGTACACATTGTTACAGTAGATTATACAGGTGTTGGATCTCTTCTTGGCCATACTTGTGCATGACAGTCAAGGGAATTTGAACCACTTGTCCCTAACAAGGGGGAAATCTAAATTTTTCAGTTAGGTTCCAAGTTTGATTTAGAGCCTGTGAACAGATGATCAAGTATGCAACCTAGTTCCTTGTATGCAGTCTTGTTCCTGAACATATTGTTGTTGATATGTTTTTTGGTAATCCTAAAACCATTCATAGTTTTTTTAGCCTTGAGCTCTTGATAGTTTGTGGTCAGCTTAAAACCACCAATTAAGTAGAAGACATGAAGTTCAGCTTGTTACATTTTCATATTTTTGAGCCTTGAGCTCTTGTTAGTTTATGGTCAACTTAAAACCATGCCATTTAGTAGAATACATTAGCTTCTTCTATTTTTTGAGTTCAGAGAGGATCTTAAGCCCTCTGAATATGTTCTTGACACATTACTAGTTGTCAAGTAGTGACAGTGTTTCAGGAAAGAATGAACTTATGATTAAGGAGGGATGTTAAAAACTATAATCATAGTTCGTTAGTTTACCTAACTGTTATACAGTTACATGACAATTATGGTATTTTTTTATTATATATGTACGTCTATGTACATGATTATTTGCTCATTAATGATTATAGAGTATGTATTTTCTACCAATATTTTATTTATCTCTGTGCATCATGGTTTCTTGATTGCTTCAGTTATTTCCATTATGTTTATGTTGTTTTCTTCATTATGAATCTAACAAAAACAACTTCAACTAGTAATCAAAACTCAAAAAATCCATCACACATGGAAGCAACCAAGCCATCTTTAACATACTCAAAATTTGATGGGGAATAATACCTAATGGTACTTGCTCCATCATGGTCGAAGCATGTCATAAAGACTATGATAACCATGAACTGAAGACGATGGTAAAAGAATGAAAGAAGGGAGAGGGGTTTTTATTGTTTGGTTTTCTTTAATTTCTTTTGCAACTTTTCTTTATTTTGCATAAGGCATGTATGTCATGTTCATGTTTTCTTTTATTTTTATTTTTTTTATTTTTTTATCTTTTGACTTTTACCTTGAAAAACATGTTAACTTTGACTTTTGTTCGACATTAACCAACGGAACTCGAAGATGGAATCAAACGATATCGAATCATAATGAGGCATGGCGTATGCCGTTAGAAATGTCTCAATGAGTCCATCATGGCTACCCAATAAGTGCATTGATCCTAGGCCAACCAGATCTTCAATTTCACCCAAAAATATATGCCTTTTAACACTGAATTTCTAGTGGGGACCACAAGGTAATTAGACTTATCAAGGTTTCCACATTGTCACACGATGTCCAATTGAGAAAAATGAAGTATCATCATAAAGGTATCGAAGAGTTATCCAATGACGTCAACCCATATATCTGACATTAGGTGGATAAGTATTGTTTTGACTAACTTGAAACTTTGTCATGCAAGTTATCTAGAACATGCTCCCCAAAACCAACACAGAGATTTGTGAGAGCTTTAACTGGGTTATTCAACACCGAAATGGGAAAAAATAGGTGTTGTTGGAAAGATCTTGGAGTCAAATATTGCATGGAAACTTTTAACTTTTTATTTATTGTCTTTCAATATATGTTTTTAAACCCTTAACCATTTCCACCAAACTACTACCTAAGAATAGTTTTGAATTTGTGAAGGCTCGTCATGAACAACTGAGTTTGAAACCTTGCATATAATATGTTTTTGGAAAGATATCAGATTTCCTACATCACCTTTAGGCTTTATGTTTCTTTTGGATTATATTTTATAACATAATCTAATTAGGAAGTCATGACTATGGAATTTGGCATCTAGGTGGTGTGCAACTTACACCCTGCATAAACTAGGAATATGAACTTGGAAGTGGGAAAATGATGGTTTGTTGGAAATCTAATATTGATCTCTACAGGGTACAACCACAAAAATTTATGAAAGATCATTTTGTTTTCTATGAAATATCCTGCTCACATGGAACCCATCGAATGACCAATGGAATGGGTCAACATTGAAATTTTTGTAAATTGATTCCACATCTCATGGAATCTGAATTAATTAGCCTTGAAATAGGGAATGTTGATGTGGTAGAGTTTGACAACTTGAAAATAGTCTCAGAATGGCATTTCTTAAGGCTAAAAGATTATTGTTCTGAAACAAGCTAAACAAGGATGGATTAAGCCTGATTGAGTGTCAACTAGATATTGTTGGGCACTATGGCCTTAATGGCTATCATGAAGGTGTCGTATGGGTGATAGAAAGTTAGGGAATACTATAACTCTAAAATCCATTTATCCCTACTCAGTACTAACCCAAACTCAAGGAGTCGGGCCTTCACCAAACTAGAACTTAAACCTTGTAATCAACTTGCACTAAGACCAAGTGACTTGAAACTAATGATTGATACTCTTCCAGTTCCCAATAAGTCACCATGTGATTGAATAAATTAGTGAATGTGACCCTTGGATACTCTTTAATGGGGAAAGAGTCATAATTTTAGGTGTGATTCCGGCTAGCCATTCCATTTCCTTGATTGAGAGGAGGTCTACCCTCAGGGATGCTTCACATACTATTTGCTTCCTACCCGATGGGCACCTTTCTACAATTGGGGAGATTCTCTTTTTACCTTTTTAACGCTCCTCTCCCATAGGGTGAGTGTACATATAACTTGATATTCATGTACACATGCAAGTTGTTTCCGACAGTAGTCTGGAACACAACACTAGGTCTCGCATGCGAGGCAGGGCAGATCGACGCCATTATCGCTCTGCTGGTAGTGGTGATGGTAACTGTGAACCAGTCCCTGCCATTTGCAATAATTGGTGTTTCGGGTATTGTAGGAGGCATTGTGAGGATAGAAATTCTCTAGACTTTGAATCACCCTCTCTACGAAACTATGAGAGCTTTGGAAAATGCAAAGCCAACCAAGATAACTTAATTTAATTTTGATAGGATTTGTGAGGAGTATTCTCAACTATGAAGGAGATATAAAAAAAAAACATTTCATAGAACAATTAAACAACAACATAAGAAATTCAATCTTTTAACATGAACTTCCAGTAAAATACCAAAAATATAAAAATGTATATATATTGCATAGCAGTGAAACTTATTGATAACCATATATTATCATTCTGACCTAAGATTAACAAACCCACAATTTAAACTTTAATTTATTATCAATATAGTTTTGAACTCATGAATTCAACATCAATTACATCATAATTAAAACATTGTTATACAAACATACACGAACTCTAAACACATGGAAACATAAATTTCCAAATTTGTATTAAAAAATCACTAAGATACTTGGAATATTTGTGAAGGAAATGTTGTATCCATATTTTTTAGAGGCCTCATTTATAATGGCTTATTTTAATCCAATCGGTTAATGAAAAAATCATGGAAACATAAATTTCCAAATTTGTATTAAAAAAATCACTAAGATACTTGGAATATTTGTGAAGGAAATTTTGTATCCATAGTTTTTTAGAGACCTCATTTATAATGGCTTATTTTAATCCAATCGGTTAATGAAAAAATCATGGTTACTTGCAAACCACATTAATTCTAAAAACTTAGAGAACCGTTTTTCAAAACAAAGTCAAAATACACGTGGAAACAAAATTTTGACAGTTTTAGTGAATATTTCAACTAAGATAACATGTTAATATTTTCTGAAGTTGTTTTTCTATTAAGGATATTTAGGTCTCTTCTGTCCATCTACATCTGTTCATCTACATCAGATTTTGTGAAAAATATTTTGTGACTATATATGAGCAAAATTTTGTTAACAGAACACATTTCTTGGTCAACCCTAGATCATTCCAGACACAAAAGGACTGAAAGTTTTAGAGGTGTATATATTTTTGACGATGCAAAAACTTGTGAAAAGGCTCTCACTGATCCGGATTATTTTCGACACGAAATGAGAGCGGAGATATAATAAAGAAATGCACAGAGATATCACGTATATACAGTAATATAACAAACATATATTAGAGATGCAACCATAAACACAGAGATACAGTAATACACGATTTCTATTAATGAAAGAAATGTACAGAGACTGTAAAAATACAGAGTGAAAGACTCGCTAGAATGGTGGCAGCGTATCTCTGAGAAGAGATGTGACGGCTACTCGCATTCGCAAGAAGATGATTACAATGAGGCTTTCAAGGCCCTTTTACAATAAACAGGAATGCCAAAAGTCCTAGACATCCAAAAACCTAACCCTAGGAGATGAAGCACCAAAATTCATGTGGGCCTCGTTTGGGTAAGTGAGTACATCAACTCCCTGGGGTCGTAACTTTTGCATACGATCTCCGTTTTAGGCGTGTGATAGCTCGTTGGAAAGGTATTGTCGAGGAGATTCATTTTGGGGGCTCAATCATGTATTCGGATATCATTGAGAACCTCGATCTAGAAAAACCTTCATTTGGACCCTCAAAATGGCCCTGGAAGTTAAAACCTGCTAAAAATAGTAAATTGTCAAAATGGACAGAAAACTGTTTTGAGCCATTTGGAAAAGGTGGGTGGCCACCGATATCCACCTGGATCACTCACTGACTGCCCTTGGTATATCAAAAATCCCTTGGTAGATCAAAGCTTGAGGACTTATGATTGATCCAGAAAACAAACCACTATAGAATCGTCTTTTCATTTACAGTGGAGAACCGTTAGGGGAAATATAGGATCTAAACTTGTTTCAATGAAGTACAATCACTCCTGAAAAAATACTCTCTAAGTGTATGAATGACTAAGAATTCCTCAAAACTGTCATATATATATATACAAGCTTTCAAACCCGCCAAACCACTGGAATATTGCACTATAGCTTGGCTTAAAACAATGAAAATTGAAAATGAACAAACTTATCATAATAATATTGTATAATCCCCCTTTCCTTTTAACCAAAACCATCAAGGGCTTTGGTAAAATGGAAATGGCATTGGTTTTCAATACATTTTGAAGGCTCAAGGAAATAACATTGGCATTCAATAAACTTTGAACGCTCAGTGGCACAATTCTCTCAAAATAATTGTACAATTTCTTAATTTTCGAAATGAAAATGTCATTTTAAAGGAAATTAATAATTATGAAATAAATTGCTACAAAACAAGTGGCTGGTTTGGGCGGTAAGAGAAGTTGATCACAACTAATAAACTTAGAAACTCCAAATCTAGATATAACACACGCCGGATAAATTATAAGATAATATAAAATCCTAACAATTACACAAGCATTCATGCCACGTGTTCAGTGCATTGATTTTCTTGTTTTGTGGGTTCACAGGTTTCACCTCACCATTGCTAGCATGGTTCGGTAGTCAGTGAAAGAAAAAAGACCTGGTTCAAATGAAGAATGAATACCTACATCCAGTGGGGAAGAAAGGAAAAACGGGGCTCCCCTTCGATCTTTCTTGCTTGGGTCTTAGATGAGTTCCCAGGCAAGAATGACTCATCTCTTGAAACCTACGATCTGCCACTTGGTTTTTTAGTCCAATACCCTATTTTCAGGTGTTTTATGGGCGGCACAACATGCATGCGGTGGATCCATGGTATTCCCAATATCATGAGCAAGCTGGACCTATTGTTGCCTCGATGACACATTTCATAGGTTCATCTAGCATAGGGAAGCAGTAGCAGAGTCAGGCTCAACCAGGAGACCACAACAACACCAATAGCTCATCGTCGGGCTCAACCAACACTAGCAGAGCCGGGCACCATAGCCATTGTATAAATTCATATCGCTTTTCTTATTATGTCTACAATACAGATACAAATCATATTATTATGCCAAAGGAGGAATAAAATTGCAATTAATTCTGCTGCAGGGTTCCATTATTTTTTGTGCAATACTTGAGTTGGTTAGACAGTGTAGACCCTTACCACTTCTTGGAGTGCTTTTGTGCGTTCAGCTGGGGCGGCGAAGCTCTTGTGTCGGAATTCCTTGCCCACTGTCACTGTAGAGAAAATCGGCGGAGACCACGACATCTAAGTAATTGTCTATGAATGACAAGTTTAGGGCGTCCTTGCTTCGACAAGTGACATATTCTTGGACTCCTTCAATGGTCATCGTTTTCAGCATGGATCCAACACCAACACCCGACATCCAAAGAATTTTTCACATTGGACCAGTCGCCCACCATGCCCACAATTCCTTCGCAACTATCTAGCAACATACCCACTATCTGCATGTTGCTTCCTTCTTTCTTCAACTGCATTGCCATGACATTGAGAAGAATCCAGCGCCCGCACCCGACTATCCAAAGAGTTTTTCACATTGGACCAGTCACCCACCATGCCCACAATTCCTTCCCAACTATCTAGCAACATACCCACTATTCGCCCGTTGTTGCCTTCTTTCTTCAACTGCATTGCCACGACATTGAGAAGAATCCAACGCCCGCACCCGACATCCAAAGCGTTTTTCACGTTGGACCAGTCTCCCACCATGCCCACAATTCCTTCGCAACTATCTAGCAACATACCCACTATCTTCCCACTGTTGCCTTCTTTCTTCAGTGGCATTTCCACCGCATTGAGAAGAATCCAGCGCCCGCACCTAACATCCAAAGCGTTTTTCACGTTGGACCAGTCACCCACCATGCTCACAATTCCTTCGTCGTGGCAATGTAGCTATGGATTTGTGAGACTCCATAGCAACAATTGCAACAACATGGATTTTTGAGACTCCATAGTTGCATTGCCACGACATCCTGCGGAGACCACGACATCGAAGTAATTGTCTATGAACGACAAGTTTGGGGCATCCCTGCTTCGGCAAGTGACATATTCTTGGACTCCTTTGACGCCGACCCGCACTCCTCGGAGCACGTTCACCTCCTCCAGGACCTTCTTTCTTCTCGGCCCGAAGAGCATCAATGCTCTTCTATCTCCCAATCGGAAGATCTACACCCACAGTTCCTTCACGCGACTTCCCCTTTGTTCACTTGTCGGGAAAATCGGAAATCGCAGCTTCGCGAGCTCACAGTCTATCTCCGGGCTCTCAAATCCCCGAGACCCGATGCGCCAGTCAACACTGACTTCATTCTTCCCTTACCAGAACTTCGCTATCTCGCCACTCGTGACATCAAGCGCTCTGCTTTCCCAACTCCGATACACGAGACGCCGAAAGACCGAACTCACGATCTCGCTCCCTCGCGACCTCGCCACTCGCGAGCTCAAACGTCTCCTACCTCGACTCCCGAAGCCCGAGGCGCTGATACCCGAAATATTGCTACCTCGCGACTTCGCTACTCACGAGGCCAAATAAGTTCTCTGTCGACTCCCGATGCACGAGATGTCGAACCTCCGATGGTTTATGCCACCTGTCTTCCACTATCTCCTGTGGCCCACTCTACTTATGTGATGGTCAGCACGTCGCAACTCGCACTCTCGCAACTTCCGCTACTTAAATTTGGAGTCTTACCCCACGAACTCCCGATATGTCGATCCACGAGTGAAATCAACGCTCCTCGTGATCCTGATCGACGCTCCTGCTCTCTTGAGCTTCAAACCTTTCTACGCTTACGTTGTAACCTTCTGCAATCCTGAGAGATCCAACGATCCCCGATAACTCGCTGATTTCCCACGCAAGATACTGACCGTCCACTTTTCTCCTTGCGTAATCCACGAACAAGAAGTGTCTCTCCACGAGACTTGTTCACCAACCTACGATGTTGTTTCTCAACCTGCTCACACAACTTCTCTCCGCCGCTCTTCAACAACTTTGAAGGCCTATTCCTTCTGGGCTTTTCTCACAGCTTTTGAGTCCTTTCAGTAACTCTTTGCACACACTCCTTGCGGCAAATATTCCAACATGACTAAGTGTTGAAGCTTTCGATCCTGCGCACTCCTGTAGCAGAAATCTTTCAATCTCTTTGCTCAGAATCGCAACTCTGAGACTTCGTCTAGCCTGCACATGCCTTGCACGACTCCGGTGCCAATTTTGCACTTCCGAAACTTAGAACAAAAGTTCTCTCTACTTGAACCCTGCTGTCAACGCACTCCTTGCGGACGATTTGACTGCACTCCTTGCAGGAATTCTCTGGTTCAAGATAGAGAAACAATTGAATCTAACTCCTTGTTTTCACAGATTTCAATTCCACCATGAAATCACATACACAACATATAAAAGAAAATGTATGACAAGAAGTAAACATTCATGAGCATAATATCATCAATACACAGAGAGTAACACAACCATGGAATCGAATCAAAGATTTTCTTATTAAGTCAATATATGTACATGGGTGTTCTTCATACACTTCTCTGCTTTCTCTTCTCTTCAGATTGCTCTGGGCTACTGTTACAATGTACAAAGGAGGGTGTCTATATGCCGTTTCCCTCTCGAGCTCTAAAGCTATCAAATCTAGAATTAAATTCCTATCTACTAGCATTAAATCTAATAAATGCCTCATCTACCTAAGGACGAGAGCTATCCACTCAAGGTCCATTACAATATACGAAGTGCGCTCCATTAAATCCACGCATTAATGTTTGCGCAATAATATCAAGGTGCTTTCAAAAAGAAATTTGTGCTGGCTTGTCCAGCTGTCTCCTGCTTTCGCGCTGGCTCGCTTGACGTGGGCGATGCTCCTGCATCATACTCCCTCGCTTGAAAAATTTCATGGGCTCCTGTCCATGAGCTCCTGCACGGTCTGTCCATGCTTCTGTATCACTGCTTCACTCTCCTAGCTAGCATTCTCCACTGGGTGATTCTTCCATTTGACCAGATACTCGAAGTATTCTTTTTTTCTGGTCTTCTTTCCCACTCTCTTGTCCAGTATGCATTCCATCTGTGGCTTCTCCGCAACTGGTAGTTGTTTTATCCATTGGACTACTGGCTCTTCAGTTCCAGTCTCTGCTTCTCCAGCCCTGTATGGGTATAAGTCTACGATATTGAATATCGGAGATATCCCGATGCCATCCGACAACTCAATCTCATATGCATTTTCCCTGAATTTTCTCAAGACTCTGCATGGTCCGATTTTCTTCATCTTGAGTTTATTGTATGTTCCCCTCAGGAACCTCAATTTCCTCAAGTGTGCCAGAACCAGATCGCCAACTTCAAACCGAAGTTGTCTCCGATGCTGATCTGCTTTGCGCTTGTACTCTTGATTGGAATCTTACAACCGCTGCTTCACTTGACTGTGAAGTTCTTGCATTGCTTCAGCGAATTCTTCTGCACTAGCGCTGCTAGTCGCAGTCTGTTCTGAATCTCGCAATTCAGAAACTCCCCTTAGTTGCATCCCATATACAACCTGAAATGGACTTCTACCTGTACTCTGATTCACCAAATCATTGTATGCGAACTCGGCCTGTGGCAACACATTGTCCCAACTGCTATGGTGCTCCATCACCAGGCTTCGCAGCAAGTCTCCCAGACTTCTGTTGACCACTTCTGTTTGTCCATCCGTCTGAGGATGATAAGCATAACTAAATGCTAGATTAGTTCCTAGTTTCTTCCATAGCGTCCTCCAAAAATGCCCAATGAACTTGGTGTCTCTGTCCGAAACAATACTTTTTGGCAATCCATGAAGTCTAACGATCTCCTTGAAAAACAATTTTGCGATGTGCGTCGCATCGGTGGTCTTCTGGCATGGTATGAAGTGTGCCATATTCGAAAAATTGTCCATGACCACAAAGATAGAATCAACTCCTCTTTGCATCCTCAACAATCCCAATACAAAATCCATGCTTATCGCCTCCCATGGCCTCTCTAGTATGGGCAATGGCTGATAAAAACCTACATTATGCTTTCTTCCCTTTGAATGTGTTGACGGGCAAAATTGTCCGTCCGTCAACTGGGAGAGTGGAACCGGTCCGGGGTTGTCTAAATAACCCAAGCCGTTTGGAATGAACCACCCTGACGGGTTTAACGGCTCCGTTGGCCGCCCTAAGGTCTTAAGAAAACCAAAGAGGAAACTAAACTAACTAATCTATCTAAATAAAGAAAACTAAAACTAACTAAAACTACGTAAAAGAAACTAAACTAACTAACAATAAACAAATTAACTAAAAACAAACAAACTAACTATTACACTAATCTAATTAAAACAAACTACTACATAAACTAAAACTAAATATAACTATTCTAACTATTATATACAATCTACTAATTATTATTATAATAACTCAATTCAACTATCTAATTACCAGCTGCAATATTTCTTATTCACAAATGTACACTATAAACAACCTACAGATTTAATTAAAACCTGCAAAACTCATTTAATTACTGCCCTAAGACAACAAGATATATATATTTTTATTTTTATATTTTATGAAAAAGAAATAAAACTGCTGAAATTAAACAATCTAATATAATTTCTGAAATTAAACGATCTAATTTAAATCTAATTAAAATTGTTTCTAAACTAAACTACTTAATGAAAATAGCAAGGAAAAGACTAATTGACCTGGAAGCGCTCCTAATTTGTCCCGTGTGTGATGACTCTGAAGCTGGTCGGAGGAAGAAAACACGCACCGGTTAGTCCCAAAGCTTCTCGTAAACGATCAGCTGAGCTGCTCTTCGAGTTGGTTTATAGGACAAACAAGACATAAAAATATCATAACAACTATAAGATATATAAATCTCTGCAATAAGGGAAACCTGTTATGCAAAAACTCATATTATATAATTCAACTCATGAAGAA
>ML806193.1:35025-46029 GCA_009831015.1 Picea engelmannii | reverse complement strand
AACATGAGTTTCGCCTTTGGGAACCCAAATCATTGGAGAATGCATTTAAGGTGGCAAGAAATGTTGAAAGTAAAAATATGGCTATGGCTACTAGAAGGACCTATCCTAACATCTATAGAGAGAACAATGCTCCTTCTCCTAAACACCTCTGTTAGCGTCGGAAGTCACTCCTGGATTGCTTGCAGGAGCAGAGCCTGACACCCATCAGTTTAATGTCATGATTTGTTTATAAAAGGATGATCAAATGGAGATAAAGACTCGAGGTTATGTTACTCTAACTCAGGGATTGAGTCTAGTACGTAAAGAACAAAGGAGGTATGGAATCCTAACTTCAACCAGTGAGTTGATTAAAAGATGAGCAGGTGGAAGACTTAGTAAGAAAGGTGAACAAATATCTCAAGGCAACAGGCTTACAACAGTTTGTAGGGGAAAAACCCTAAACACAATATCCTCCTGGTTCAGGGCTTCAAGAAACTAAAAGGGGACTTGACTGGATCCTCCAATTCCAAGTCACTCAGCGCTAGGAAAATCACAAGCACTGATTAGAGACAGCACGACTATTACAGTGATCCATGACAACATCATCCTATAATATCTACAGCTCAACTGGATCCTCCAATTTCGAGTTGCTCTAACACAGTGTAAACAAAGACATGAAAGAAATTGGCATTCATAAGGCAAGAAGTCTCAAAAGTCCATACATAACCAGAGTATCAGTGCTTCATTAAAGATTTAAAACTGGGAGCTTTGCTCAACCATCGATGCCTCACCAAATACAAAGACTGAGTCTATATACTCAGAGAAAAATGCCTAACAGAGGCGTTCCCAGTCGCCCCAGGCTTGGTGTCCCTTCAGTCAAACTCATACTGATATTCTTTGTCAAACACCACCTTAACTGCGCATGTCTCTCGCAGGGGGAGTAGCTGAATCAGTAAACGCCGAGTTAGCGTGCGCAGACCTCCTCTGGCTAGTTGAGGACTCGGCATGGCTTTTCTGAAAGACTGGGTACACAGGACCCTCTCAAGCGGACCGCTTACCAGACCCTCCATACCTTGCAATTAATGATTGAGGCGAGGCCTCAACCACCCTCTCGCTTCTTCATTCATTCCTGGTGGGTATCGGGGTCTAGACCACGTCGAATTGGAGTCTGAAAAGCAAAGTGCCCCCCCCCCTTCGGAGATTTAGCTCAACGCCTCGGGGCCCGAGTAGCTGAATTGACAAATATAAGCGCCCCTTCCCCAGGCCTCCTTCTTGATGACCAGGCGCCAAAACCATGGGCCCGGCTCTGGGCGCTATCGAGATTTCGGGGTTCAGGGTTTCGGCAATTGTGACGTCAAAATGCGCATGTATCCAAGACTCACGATTCCCCGAATCGCGACGTGCCTTTGATCACGCTAGCCCTCCTAGCTTAGCCCTGGCCGACTATACCATGGTCTATGTGACCACTTACCATATGACCACAGCCATCTAGCTGTCCATCGGGGTTTCGGGTTTTACGACGTCGATGTGCACACACCCTTTTGACTTGCGATTCTCCGATTCCCGATTCTCCGATGGGTCCCGGTCATTGACCTATCAACGATCCCTTTGCTTATCGCTAAAATCTGCCACCTTTCCTCCTGACAGTTGGTGTGGCCCCACACTGACCCCTGTTGCGGCTTTTCCCGGTGCACTGATGGTTGCCACGCATCCTTGAAAACAGACGGTCCCGAATTCACCTGACACTGCTGTGGGTCCGGGCCTCAGTTTCAGTGCTTTGGCGCTGTCAGGGTTCGGGGTTTCGTGATTTTCAAAGACGTAAAACCTTCACTTCATGAACTCCAGAATGTCGAAACTCCGACGCGGCCAAGCCTTGCGCCAGGCGTCCTTCAGGATGAACGGCTGTTATCCAATCTTGAACATGCTATGGGCGCTATCTAATGCGTTAGCCTTGGCGCAGCTTCACTGATCGCGATTTCCCGCTCACCACTGATTTGATTCTTTGGATACATCCCGGACGTTGAAATCGGGGCACTCGCTCGCTTGACCTGGGCCCGAAATGGATCTCTTTATGTGCTACGCTTGGGCACTTATCGCAATCCCACAGACCTGTGTACCTTTGTGCCCTGATACCACAATTGTTATTAACATTAGGCTCCATGGGGGATAGAGTCATCCCTGTGATGCTCTAAGGACTCATTTTGCAGTTCCAGTGCCTCGCTGTTGGGCTATGGAGTCATAATTAGGCTGTAAAAATAAAAATGAAAACAAACTAAGAAACAAAAAGGACAATATTTACAAACAAAGGAGCCATCTGAGACTCAAACAAAACATTTCTTCAGGAAATGCCCATTCACTGGGCTGCTGAAAACTTCTTCACCTTCCAAATCTCGCAACCTGTATGTGTTATTTGAGAAAGTCTCAGAGATTCTGAAAGGCCCAATCCACAGGGCTTCAAATTTGTTGTGTTTTCCCTTATCTTTCTTAGGAGCATCCCATTTTAGCACCAGGTCTCCTATCTGGAACCGCTCCTTCTTGGCCTTCCTATCGAAGACTTGCTTGATCTTTTGCTGATGGTCCTAAATTCTGTCCACTGTCTGCTCCCTAGCCTGTTGGACCTCTACTAGCTAATGAATCCTTCTGATCATGTCATTGGGCTCTTCTTGATAATCCTGGAAGAATTTAGCTACGGGAATGGCCAGCTGAGAAGGGAAGACGACTTCGGCTCCGTAGACTAACTAGAAAGGGGAGAGACCTATAGATCTCTTTGTAGTCACCCGATCAGCCCATAGGGCGAATTTCAACTTTGAATTCCAAGCCCTTTTGTTGTCTTCCAACAACCTTTTGATGATCCTTATCAGGATTTTTTTGGAGGATTCCACTAGACCGTTGCCTTGTGGATAATATGGGGTGGAGTGAATCAATTTGATTCCAAACTGTTCACAGAACTTGGCTAGTGGTTCAGACCCGAAAGCAGCTGCATTATCATTGACAATCTTATTTGGGCAGCCGAACCTTGTGATGAGGTCCTCCAAGAATCCAATGATTACCTTGTGAGAATCACTCCTGGTGGGGATAGCTTCAATCCACTTGGTAAAGAAATCTTTAGCAGTCAGGATCCACCTGTGCTACCCACTGGAGGCAGGGTGAATTTCTCCAATGAAATCTAGGCCCCACTGCTGGAAAGGCCCTGAAACCACCACCGGATTTAATGACAGAGACCTGAGCTGTTGCTTTCCTGCAAATTTTTGACATTTGATGCAAGCTCTGACCCTTTTGCAGACATCAGTGAACACGGTAGGCCAGTAGTACCCAGCCCTGAGGATTTTGTGGGCTGTGGCTCTCCAGAAATGGTGCCCTCCACACAGGCCGCTGTGAAACTCTGCCACGGCCGTCTCGGCCTCTGGTGGACTCATGCATTTTAAAAGAACCCCCAAGGGGTCCTTCCAATATAACACTTGATCGATCAAGCAGTATTTGACTGCTTTGAGCTTGAGAGCTCTTGCTTTGCTTCTTTGCAAACCATCTGGACGCCGCAGCTCCTGCAGAAAGTATATTACATCCTTATACCAAGGACATCGAGCCAATGGGGGATCCCTTTGATGGTTTACATCAGGCAGTCGATCCTGCTGAATACCTGAGAATTCATTGATGAAATTTATTCCCAAATCTTGGCAGTTTGCTTCAGCCAACAGCTTATCTAGACCTTGACCTTTGATCAATTTGGTGGGTCTTATTTCCAGGTCGAATTCCAGAATTTTGGCTATCCATTTACTCCTTCTCTTATCTATGTCAGGCTGAATAAGAATGTCTTTAACAGCAGCCGAGGGGACATAGGCGATGATTTTTTACTGCAGGACATAGGTCCTAAAAGCTTTGAGAGCTTTTACCAGAGCATAGGCCTGCTTCTCCATAGCGTCATACCTGACTTCGGCGTCTCTCAATGCTCGGCTGAAATAAGCAATAGGCTGCTCTAGCCTATTGTTGTTCATCTGTAATAGAACAGCAGCCACTGTGTCAGATGAGGCAAAGGAGAAGATAAGGAAATCCTTTGAGTAGTCGGGACTGATAAGCACAGGAGCTTCAGTCAGGGCCTTCTTGATTTGTTCAAAGGAATGTCGTGATTGAGGGGTCCACCTTACTTCATTCTCTTTCTTCAACATGGCTGTTATAAGCTTTACCTCCTCAGCAAAGTTAGGCACAAAACTCCTCAGAAAATTAATTTTATCGAGGAAATATTGGACCTCCTTCTTGGACCTCGGGATTGATAAGGTTTGTATCGCCTCAACTCTCTTGGGGTCAATTCTGACTCCTTCCGCCGATACTATGTGGCCTAGTAACTTTCCCTCCTGCATGGCGAATAGAGATTTCTTGGGGTTTAATGAAATGCCAAACTTTCTGCATTTCAAGAAAACCTTCCTGAGATGGTGATGGTGTTCCTTATTAGACTTTGAAAACACTGTGATGTCATCCAGATAAATGACCACAAATTTATCCTTTTCCCCGATGAAAGCTATATCCATGGCACGCTGGAATGTTGCCCCTGCATTCATTAATCCAAACGACATCTTAGCATACATGAATGTGCCCCATGGAGTGGTGAATGCTGTCTTTTCCCTATCCTCGGGCAGAACGAAGACTTGATTGTAGCCAGAGAATCCATCTATCATGGACATCTTGGAAGCTCCTGTTACCCTCTGCAGTATATGTTCCATCTTTGGCAAGGGGTAGTTATCTTTTCGCGAGCTCTTGTTTAGGTTTCTGAAGTCCACATAGAGTCGGATTTCTCCTTTCTTTTTCCTTACTGGCACCAAGTTGGCCACCCACTCTGAATATCTCAGTGGTACAATGATCTGAGCTTGAAGTAGCTTCTTCACTTCCCTCTCCATGATAGGCAGTAGCATAGGATTGATCTGTCTCAGCTTCTGCCTAAACGACTTTGCATCTTCTTTTAATGGGATTTAATGCTCGATGACGAAAATGTCATATGTTTTGAAGTCTTCGTATTTCCAGGCGAAAACATCCGCAAATTCCCTCAAAAGTGCAACGTATTCAGAGCTCTGCTCCCTTGTCAGACCTCTTGACAATTTGACATACTTAGGCTCACCCTCGGTCCCAATGTTGCACTGAATAGTACCAGTGTCCTCCTCTGAGACTTCTCCCTTCAATGATACATCATTTCTATCAAAAAGTGTCTCCAAAGGAACTAGTCCTCTGGGAATATGGTTGCTGGGCAGCTGTACAATGTCACGCTCTGCAATATTATTCAGAAAATTACCCCCATCTAGCTCTTTCTCCGAGACGGCGTCTTGGTCAATGTGCATCTCTGAAAATTCTTCGACAGTCTCCAAGAACCTCTTGACCTCGAGATCATCCTCGAATACCTTCCAATGTTTGATGTTTTCAGGTATGGAGGGCCTGTATTTTACCTCTACATCATATCTGAATTTGGGCGGCAAGGGTACTTTGAAATTGCTAGCCGATGTAGCCAAGGAATCTGCCAAGGTGTTCTCTTCTCTTGGGATGAATGAAATGTTAAATGCTGAGAAGAAACTGTCAACTAGGTCCCACACCTCATTTCTGTAGCTTCTGAGTCGAGGATGCTTAGCCTGATAGGCATTTCTGATCTGCTGGACCACCAACTCTGCATCTTCGAACACTGCTACCTCCTGGATTCCGATTTCCTTCGCAGCTCTTAATCCCAGAACAAGAGCTTCATACTCTGCCACATTATTGGTAGCTTCAAATTCTAATTTGTATGACAGAGATATGGTTTCCTGGGTAGGTGACACAAATACCACCCCAGCTCCAGCGCCTTCCCTGGAAAAGGCTCCATCAAAGAAAATTTTCCAGATTGGGGTGATGGAGGGAAGAAATTCAGGAGAAACAGTGGGTTGCTTTCTAAGTTTCAGAGGAGGCTCGGGGGCATGGGTGAGCTACAGTAAACTGGAGCCTAAATCAGTGTCCAAGGCAAAGATGGGATGATTGGTAGGGTTGGCTTCATCACTGATTATGTAGGCCAGTTGGGCTTCCCTGTATAGTCTTCTATGCTCGCCTCCAAACACTGGAATAGTGGCATATGTGAGATCCATCTGCAAGGTTCCCCCCAGTCTTTTTATCCAAGATCTTGACAATAGCATACCAAACTTGGGGGGGACATCAACTACTACGATATCCATGACCACACTTTTCATGGGTAGTTGAAAGAAGGTCAGAACCAGGTCCTTTATAACTCCAAGACACTGGACTCTCCTGGAGTCAAAAGAATAGAGGTCATGATAGGCTCGGGTGACTTCTAGTCCCAATTCTTCCATGACGGTTTTGGGCATGAGGTTGTGAGAAGCCCCTGAATCCATCAAGAAGTTGTGCAGCACTTTATCATGTATGTTTAGGGATGTGTAGAAGGGAGGGGATGAATCATCTCTATCTTCTACCATGGGTCCTAGGACGACTGCTAGCTTTTCGTCTTGGAGGTTTATGGAGTCCGTGGGAAGGCATGAGGCTTTAGACTATAAAAGTTTAGAGAAGCTTTTTTTTAATTCTCCATGTTTAATTAGCTCAGTGAGGGGCACAGGGATCCTAATCTTTTGAATCTCATGCTCAAAATTGAAAGAAGATGTAAGCTTTGGAATTTCTCTTATTTCAGGAACATGATTGTGGACAGTGGGAGAGAGGGGTTGGGATTTCTTACCTATGTGACTGTCGGCTACTGCGTTAGTAGGATTTTTTGTTCTAGTGGACTACTTAGTAATATCAGGTGTTGCTGTCCTTTTGTCGGGCCTCAGGTTGTACCTGCCTCGACCGCCGCTAGCCTTATCTCCTTTGCTCAATTCATTCAGTTGACTATCCGTGAGAGACTCCTCGTAAGATACTTGAGTGAGATGAGGAAAAGGAGGAGTGTCCTCTAAGCAGTGGATTTCAGGATCAAGCTCACCTATTCCTTCTTGTTCCTCCTCTGCCACAAAATTGTTTTGGAAAGGGGCCTGAATTTTCTGGTCTTCTCTGTCTCTTCCCCTCTCTCTTTGCACATTCGCGGGAGTAAAATTGTTTGGCCTCCTAAAACCTCCCTTATTTTCAGCATTCAGAGGGCCCTTGTATGCTTGCCTCCCTTCCACCCTCATTCTCTCCATCTCCGATGACAGAGATTTCACCATCCTGGTCAGTTCATCCACTTGAGGGTGGGGCACCGATGGGTCAGAAGTCGAGGCTTCCAACCTTCCTTTTCTCCTGTCTGCGTCGGCCTTGTTCCTCAGTCTGTTAGCTGCTAACACATTAGATTCCACCTCTATGGCCGCATCTTTCATTTGAGCTAAAGTGGTGGCTCTTCTTTCTCTCAACAAAAGGCAGAAATCAGGGCCGAATGCGCTAGCATACGAAATCTTAGCTGAGGCTTCTGAAGGCTTTATCTCGGCAGGGATTTTGTTATACATTTTATTAAATCTTTTGGAGAAGTCAGAGACAGACTCTCCTTCTGTCTTCTTCAAAGACCCGAACTCTGTCATGTAATACATAAAATCCTTCCTATCTCCCCACTGTCTCAGGAAAGCACTATCTAGAGCTTCAATCCCAGCAATAGATCCTGGAGCCAATCCTCTAAACCACTTCCTCACCTCGCCATCCAGGCTCCGGACGAAGACTCTCATCTAGACATCTTCATTTTCAATGTTGAGGTTGTCTGCGTAACTGTAGAAAGCAGCCAGGTGCTCTTCCGCAGTTATGTCTCCCTCCCCAGTGAACTTGGGCATGTACTCTAAGTAGTCTCCAGCAGGGAGAGGATTCATAGGATGGGGTAGGACTAAGGGAGCGTATCTGGCAACGAATATGGCGTCCATTCTATTCAGAGGGGGATTAGCACCATCCATAGGGATATTAGGTGGAGGAGAACTCAGAGGAGAAGGAGTTCACGAAGGGGTTACTGGGAATGAGTTTCGGAGTGGAGTGGGAAACAAAAGGGGATTTAAGGAGAAGGCTAACGAGATCAAGTTAGCAGGTGCTTCTCTCTGCATAGGAGTAGTAAATATAGGAGCGGGGAGATCTTCTGTGGTCCCGGCCCAACGCCAAGCTACAGTTTCAGGGGAGATGGGAGTGACAAGGTCTCATCCCTCCGGTACCAGACCAGGAGAGGAAAACTCAACAGGAACACTCCCAAAATTTATGAAACGGGAAACTGCAGAAACAGGCCTGCTGGGAGGCCGAGGAGAAGAAAATGGAGTTTCTATAGAAAGAGATAGTGGATTACCTGATTCAGCGGTGGAAGATCCTTCTTCAGGGGCCTTTCCCCTTCTGAGCATCGCCTCTGGATCTGTTTCGGGCGTAGCTAGAGGCAGTTGTGGATGAGACCGCGTATGCCTACCCCTGAAAGCCACAATTGACAGGTAGGTCCACCACAGTGGAGTCATCACAATGGAGTCCCCAGGTGCATGTTAGCAATCTTGAAAGGCTCTGATAATCCGATGCACCTTCGGGTTCAGAGGCTCAATGTCGTTCTACCCAGGGAAAATCTTCAATTTCGTCCCTAGCAACGGTGCCAGAAATGTTAGCGTCGGAAGTCACTCCTGGATTGCTTGCAGGAGCAGAGTTGGACACCCATCAGTTTAATGTCATGATTTATTTATAAAAGGATGATCAAATGGAGATAAAGACTCGAGGCGATGTTACTCTAACTCGGGGATTGAGTCTGGTACGTAAAGAACAAATGAGGTCTGGAATCCTAACTTCAACCAATGAGTTTATTAAAAGATGAGAAGGTGGAAGACTTAGTAAGAAAGGTGAACAAACAACTCTAGGCAATAGGCTTAGAGCGGTTTGTAGAGGAAAAACCCCAAACACAGGATCCTCCTGGTTCAGGGCTTCAAGAAACTGAAAGGGGACTTGAATGGATCCTCCAATTCCAAGTCACTCAGCGCTGGGATAATCACAAGAACTGATTAGAGACAGCACGACTATTACAATGATCCATGACAACATCATCCTATAATAGCTACAGCTCAACTGGATCCTCCAATTCTGAGTTGCTCTAACACAGTGTAAACAAAGACATGAAATAAACTGGCATTCATAAGGCAATAAGTCTCAAAAGTCCATACATAACTAGAGTATCAGTGCTTCATTAAAGATTTACAATCGGGAGCTCTTCTCAACCATCGATGCCTCACCAAATACAAAGACTGAGTCTATATAATCAGAGAAAAATGCCTAACAGAGGCATGCCCAGTCACCCCAGGCTTGGTGTCCCTTCAGTCAAACTCATACTGATATTCTTTGTCAGACACCACCTTAACTGCACATGGCTCCCGCAGGGGGAGTAGCTGAATCAGTAAATGTCGAGTTAGCATGCGCAGACCTCCTCTGGCTAGTCGAGGACTTGGCATGGCTTTTCTGAAAGACTGGGTACATAGGACCCTCTCAAGCGGACCGCTTACCAGACCCTCCATACCTTGCAATTAATGATTGAGGCGAGGCCTCCACCACCCTCTCACTTCTTCATTCATTCCTGGCGAGTATCGGGGTCTAGACCACGTCGAACTGGAGTCTGAAAATAAAAGTGCCCCCCCCCTTCGGAGATTTAGCTCAACGCCTCGAGGCTCGAGTAGCTGAATTGACAAATATAAGCGCCCCTTCCCCAGGCCTCCTTCTTGATGACCAGGCGCCAAAACCATGGGCCCAGCTCTGGGCGCTATCGGGATTTTTGGGTTTGGGGTTTCGGTAATTGTGACGTCAAAATGCGCATGTATCCAAGACTCGCGATTCCCCAAATCGTGACGCGCCTTTGATCACGCTAGCCCTCCTGGCTTAGCCTTGGCTGACTATACCATGGTCTATGTGACCACTTACCATATGACCACAGCCATCTAGCTGTCCATCGGGGTTTCGGGTTTTACGACGTCGATGTGCACACACCCTTTTGACTTGCGATTCTCCGATTCCTGATTCTCTGATGGGTCCCGATCGTTGACCTATCAACGGTCCCTTCGCCTGTCGCTAAATTCTGCCACCTGTCCTCCTGACAATCGATGTGGCCCCACGCTGACCCCCGTCGCGGCTTTTCCCGGTGCACTGATGGTTGCCACGCATCCTTGAAAATAGATGGTCCCGAATTCACCCGACGCTGCTGTGGGTCCGAGCCTCAGTTTTGGTGCTTTGGCGTTGTCGGGGTTCGGGGTTTCACGATTTTCAAAGACATAAAACCTTCACTTCATGAACTCTTGAATGCCGAAACTCCGACGTGGCCAGGCCTTGCGCCATGTGTCCTTCGGGATGAACGACTGTTATCCATTCTTGAACATGCTATGGGCGCTATCTAATGTGTTAGCCTTGGCGCAGCTTCGCTGATCGCAATTTCCCGCTCACCGCTGATTTGATTCTTTGAATACATATCGGTCGTTGAAATCGGGGCACTCGCTCACTTGACCTGGGCCCGAAATGGATCTCTTTATGTGCTACGCTTGGGCACTTATCGCAATCCCGCAGACCTGTGTACCTTTGTGCCCTGATACCACAATTGTTACTAACAACCTCAACCTACAAGGTTGACACCTCAACAATTGGAGGAAAGAAAAGAAAAAGGTTTACGCTTTAATTGTGACAACAAGTACAGTAGGGGACATAAGTGTGGTGAGAAGAAATTATTCTACATAGATTGTGAAGAGGAAGAAGAAAAAGAACAAGAACCATCTCAAGATGAAAATGTAGAAGCAATGTCGTCAGAAGAGTTGACTCCCACGATATCGTGTAATGCATTGGCTGGAATTAGCACTCCTCAAACCCTCAAGATCGAAGCATACATCAAAAAGAAAAAGGTAATAGTCCTAATTGATTCTGGTAGTACTCATAATTTCATTCACTATAAATTAGCCAAATATCTTAATTGCTTTGTATATCTAGCGCCAGAGTTTCAAGCAATGATTGCAGATGGAGGAACTATCAATTGCTCAGGAAAATGCAATAAGATCAATCTTACTATGGGGGAATATGTAATGAATAGTCCAATGATTGCTATACCCATGGGTGGTGCAGATGTTGTAC
>ML806192.1:331416-341525 GCA_009831015.1 Picea engelmannii | reverse complement strand
TGCGTTGTTTTGAGCTTGTGGTGTTGCAATGTGCATTTTTTTAAGGTTGTGATGATGCAATGTGCATTGTTTTGAGATTGTGATGTTGTAGTTTGGGATCATATTCTGAGAATGATGTTATGAGGCTCGTTAGGGATTGAAGGCTACATGTGACTAGAGATTGAAGGATTATATGTGGAATGAAGCATGTAGTTGATTTCAAAAGTACTATGAGGATATTATATTGGTTTCTATACATGTATTATTGATTTGGTACTCATGTGAGGGGATTGGTGTCTCTTGCAGGTTGATGCCTACAGGTCTTGTTGAGTTGGTACTCATTTGAGGAGATTGGTGTCTCCAGTAGGTTTGTTCCTACATATTGTTGAGTTAGTTCTCAGTTAAGGATATTGGTGTCTCCAATAGGTTGGTTCCTACAATATTTGTAATATTAGATTGGTGCCTACAAACATTTATAAAGATAATTGTATGGTTTTCTCCTGATTGGGTTTCCATGTTAAAATTTGTGCATTATGATTTCAATTTATATGTGATTATTGTTTCTCAGCTAATGAATGATTGATGAATGGTTAAATAAATTAAAAAGTATATTATACTTATTCACCCCCCCCCTTTGAGTATAATCACAAGTTCAACAATTGGTATCAGATCAGGTTCCTTAAGAAATAGTTTAACCACTTGAAAGTAGATCTCTAGCACATATGGATTATAAGGAAGGTCTCCCTACAAATAGAGTTCATTTTTTTGATGGAACAAACTATGCGTCATGGAGTATAATAATGAAGACATATTTCTAGGCTCTTGGTTTTGGTATTTAGGAATTAGTCAAAACGGGTTATACAGATGATGTTGGTAAGGAGTCAAGTGAAAACAATGAAAAAGAAATAGATTTAATCTTGAGTGGACTATTAGAATCTGATATTTTCAAGTTAATGAAGTGTAAATCACATAAATAGATTTGTATCAAGCTACAAAACATTTATGAAGAGAGATCCAATGATTGTTCCAGTTGTGAATCGAAAACTGAAGAATCACAAATTGTGAGAAAACTAAAAGGAGGACCTAGAAAATACAAAGGTAATCCACCCATAAAATGATGTAATTGTGGTATAATAGGACATTTTGTTGCTAAGTGTCCATATGTAGAAAGGGAATATAGTGATTATTAAGAATAATCTCTCTCCATAACCATGGAAACAAAGTTTGTTGATCAGAAAGAAAATACATATTCAAAAGAAGAAGATCTTGAAGAAAAACTCGTTGGTTCCCTAGAAGAAATAGACGGTCTTAGAAAAAGGAATAAAAAGTTGAAGGAGTGATTTCAGAAACATGAAAAGAAGCATCATAATCTTGAAAAAACAGAGAATATAATTATCCACTTGACGATTCATATAGAAGAAGCAAAAGGAATAGAAGAAGTGTTGAAAAGTCAACTCAAATAAAATGAAGAAACATGCGAGAGGTTAGAGTCTAAAGTTATCTCATTAAAGGAGAAATTTAAGAAGTCAAATACTCAGTTGAAGTTTGAGGACTAAAACTTTAAATGAGGTCCTTAGTTTCCAAAGGTCACCAGTCATCAAGACTGGTCTTGGCTATGATGAGAATCAAGATACTCTTGTAGGAAATCTTAAAATCTATGCTAGTATTCTCAAAGGCTCCATCAATAATGAAATCAACAGTAGGAAAGGAAATTATGACCAGTAGATTCCTGATTCTTATCACAAGAACAATAAGAATGAGTCCATAAGATTTGTTCCACCAAGAAGGCCTTTCATCAACCGGTACCAAAATCTCTTTCTTGGCTATTGTTTTTCTTGCAATAATTTTGATCATAAAGAAATAGATTTTAGATCTTAAACAAGAAGTGGCCATGTGAGAAACAAAAATAGAGGTCCTTACAAAACCTAAAAGGATGATTATGTGAGCAACAAAACTACAAGTTCTCATGGGTTTGCTAACATAAACTACAATTCATTTTCTCCTCTACTTGATTACAATATTGAATGTTATAAAGTGCAAAAACTATGGGCACATAGCACGTGACTATATAAGAAACATAAAAAAATCTCCTAAATAGAAAAAGGAAGGATATGTTATTTCCAAACATAAAGAAGAATACTCAAAGTTTTGAAAAAGGAAGCAAAAGAAAGAAAGAGGGAGAGATGAAATTGTTTGTTATTGGAAAGGATGTGATAAGCTAGATGAACATGGTAGGGATATTCACTATTTTGATTCTCGCTTGAAACATGTACAACCCATTTCAAGAAAAGGTAACGCTGAGACATCTCCTTATGAATATGGAAATTCAAGTTTACAGTACTCTTTTGGACTAGACAAGTCATATAATTAGTCCTTGTCAGAAAGGAATGTGGAGGTAGAAACAAATTCAAATAAAGTCAAAACTAAAGCTTCACTCCGTTGAGAATACCAATTTCATGTATTTGGAGTGGAAGGATTGTTCAATAAAAACAATCAAATAGAAGGATCAGTGTTGGATACTTGTAGCGGAGACAGACTAGATAATAATCAGTTGTCAACAAGTGAGAAATTAGATATCAAAACTACATAATGGTTTGCAAACTAAAGGATGAAATGCAAGACGAGAAGATTTCATTTGAGAATTATTTCTTGGAAAATAACTTGTTGTAGAGTAAAGAGAAGCACAATCTCAGAGGGGGGATCCCCTTTCTATTGATGTCAAAGGGGGAGAAGTTGCATAGAAATGAAGATTTTCAAATGATAGGGGGAGTATCAGATTTGACTAAGGGTTGCCATCAATGAAAAAGGGGGGGATTTTTAGAAATATTTTTTTCATTGGTGTCAAAGACAAGGGGAGACTATAGATGTCCAAGATAAATATTGCAAGATGGAGATTATTGAAAAATTGTTTTTGGATTATTGATGCTTAATTTGGATACCCTATATTTGAAGGCATTTTTACCCTAGATACCTAGTTCAAATGGGAGCATAGGCTATATGGTTGGAAATATTATTTCAAGACCTTTCCAATAGTATATGGAATTCCCTATAACTCTCTACCAATGAGGAGATATGATTTTTTCTATCTGACAACCTAACCAGAAAATTTGGGTCAATTCAGCTAGTCTTTACAGGTCGGCCTTGAAAGTGAGGATAGAAATACTATAAATACAGGATAGATGTGCATAGTTTTAGTGAAACCAAGAAAGAGATCAAGTTTTAGGTGCATAGAAGTGATCTGAGGTGCGCTAAAGGAGCTGGAGTGTCTTTTTGGGATCTAAAGGTGTGCAAGAGAATTCTGAGGGGTTTTTCTTGGGATTTCCGTGTTCTTAAGGTGTGCTATGAAGGACTGAAGGTATATGATGTTGAAATGTGCATTTTTTTGAGGTTACGATGTTGCAATGTGAATTTTTTTGAGGTTGTGATGTTGTAGTATGAGATCATATTTTTGGAATGATGTTATGAGGCTCATTAGGGAATGAAGGCTACATGTGACTAGGGTTTGAAGGATTTTTTGTTGAATGAAGCATGCAGGTGAAGTCATAAGTACTCTGAGGATATTGTATTGGTGTATATACATGTCTTATTGAGTTGGTTCTTAGGTGAGGGGATTTGTGTCTCTAGTAGGTTGGTCTCTGCAAATATTGTAATAGTAGGTTGGTGCCTATAGGTGTTGTTGAGTTGGTTCTCAGTTGAAGAGATTGGTGTATCTAGTAGGTTGGCGCCTACATCTTGTTGATTTGGTGCTTAGTTAAGGAGATTAGTGTCTCTAGTAATTTGGTGCCTACAATATTTATAATAGTAGGTTGGTGCCTACAAGAATTTATAAAGATAAGTTCATGGTTTTCTCCTAATTTGATTTCCATGTTAAGATTTGTTCATTGTGATTTGATTTATATGTGATTATTGTTTCTCATCTAATGAATGATTGATGAATGGTTAAATAGATTAAAAAGTATCTTATATTGATTCACCCCCCCCCCCTCTTAGTATAAGCATAAGTTCAATATAAAAATCAAATTATTATAGTATATGTGTATCCCACTACATATATTTATAGTAATCAAAATTCATCTACATCAAGATTGTATGGAAAATAATAATTATATGCACATTAATCATCTAAACACTGTTCAAACTACATTACAAGCACAGATCTAAATATAGGTTATAAATCATTGTAATTTATTTGTCGATGGATGAAGTGGTATTCTATCTACGCATTTGTTGTTAATGACGTATATTCAAGAAAATATTACATTCATATGCATGTACATTTCAAGAATAAATGAAAAATATTAAGTGACATACATGTTCTACAATGTTCTAGTTATAAATCTAAATCCTCTTATTGTATTAGGATATAAACCTCCACCAATTGCACTGCCTATTCCTGGGAACTATAGATCATAGATTGTACAGTTTTTCCATGTATCACCTTGCTAAAAAATGCTTGAAAAACTTCAACCTACACTTTACCATAAAGCTGAAAACTAATAGATGCTCCTTTATGTCACTCAACCCATTGGGTTCTTGGGAAACAACATTCTTTCTATTTGTTACTAATAATTGTAGGAGAAGCTCACTTTTGGATACTTGGATTCTCAAATATGTATTCATTATGGCATGCGTCATTTTAGCCAAGGATTCATATTACATCATAGTCATCATCGTTTCCAAATAAATTGAGAAAGATGAAGAAAACCACACATAAAGGTTGGGAAAGGGTTAGATATATTATATTAACTTGCATGGCAATCATGCATGTCTCCTCTTATCAAAACCAAAAGCTTGGAAGTATCATCATTTGTGTATGTAAATAGAAATAACATCAATCCTTAATGTTGAGTATCAACATTAATGTTGATGGTGATTTGTAGTGATAGAGGGTCAAGAGATCAACATAACATTAAGGGTAGCTTGCTTGGAAATAAAAGAAAATTCACAACTTCAGAAAAAATTTATGGCAAGAGCTTCAAGGAAATAAAATAATACTCGAATTTTCATATGGATGAATAACACATGTCATGTAATGACCCCTAGCATAATTGAGGATCATTACTATGCGGAAAACACATAATAATGAAATTTTTTCTGCTAACTAAATTTCTTGTAGATTACCAGCGATGAATTACAGACATAGATTTAATTATTGTCTAATATCATTAATCGCATCTACAACATGATAAAAATGACATGAATGCAATTTAAATAACTCAACATTGTAGCATATAAATTTTTCTCAAACACTGAGTTAATACACAACAATTAAACTCATAATGAAACACAGAAACAAGATAAAACACTTATCATTTACAAATGGTTGTGCAACCAACTGCTTGGGATGAAAATTCCACCCAACCATAGACTTGTTCCAAATATCAACAGCAAGTCGCCCCCGATTTGGGGATAGAAATCCACAAAATAGGATGGTCACTCACTATCCACTCACAGCTCGAAAAATCCTACAACCCACTAGTATTCTCCTACAACTATCCCAATTGTCCACCAACCCTCTTCCTCTCGACCTGCCCAACCCAAGGAATGTACCCCTTCAATGTTATCATTCCATCATGTGTTACATTCATTTATTAGGGTCTCTCTAACACGGGTAACCATGAATCTCTCTACTGGGAAACTCAAGGGAGCTCGCTGCTATGAAAACTACCAGTAAAACAAGAACAATCACTTGTTGTTATAATGAAACTCACATAGGAGATCACTCTTCAAGCCTAAAAACATAGCTCTTTATTCTTCGGCTCCAAATACGCTCCAGAATTCTCCCTCCATGGTTTCTCCAGCTCCAATCTCTTCTTTTTTTCTCTCTGCTTGTTGTTCATGAAAAAACATTCACTGTCTAAAACTGTTGTCACTTTCCATTTGATTTTTTCTCTATTTTCTTGCTTAATTAACTTACACACTTCCCCAAGCTGATTGAACTCAGCCCCCATGCTCCCAATAACTATGGAATGTGACTTCTCAGACCCACTCTCTTACATGTATTCAATGATTGGATTTGGGGACACGCAATAAAAAATTAGAAGGTTCATATACCAATAGTAATTTTAGGAAGTCGGTTGAATTAATAGACATGGGTAATTCCCCCTTGGACTCCTATATTAGACATCCTCTTAGACCCTCCCATCTCTTATGGATTTATTCAGCCCCAGTCTATATCCATATCCCCCAACAACTAACATCACATTTTATTATTAAAATTCAGAAATACAGTTCGCATAGTACATTGATTGGTCGTGGCCAAATTTCATATCTACATTATGCACTAATTAAAATGGGGATTATAATGGCACTACAAGGAGAACACCTTCTAGCAGAGGTTTTTAGTGTTACAAAATTTGGAAAAAAATTCAAAAAAAACCTCTGCTACAACCTCCTCTATTGTCTATGGAGGTTTTAAAGGATGTTTCATATATCTAAAAAAAAATAGGTGGGTGGAGGTTGTAGCGGAGGTTTTTTTTTTCGGTGCTTTTATTGTAAAATGCACTGGTGCACATACATAAATGAGAATCATCAGTACCAATGTGAATACATAAATGAGATGCATCGGTGCACACACATAAATGATGAGAATCGATGTGCACGGATAAATGAGAATCATCAGAAATCAAACATAAATAAGAAGCATCGATGCACACACATAAATGAAAAGCTTTGTATCAGTGTGCATACATAAATGAGAATAATTGGTGTGCACACATAAATGATGAGCACCGGTGCGCACACATAAATGATGAGCACCAATGCTCACACATAAATGAGAATGACTAGAACTCACACATGAATGAGAAGCAAGGGTGCACACACATAAATGAGAAGCACAACTTCCCACACATAAATGAAAAGCACCAGTGATTTTTATGTTTATTCATGCACCGGTGCRTATTGTAATCATGTGCATCGAAATATTTTAAAATGATACAAATATAATTGTACATTATATCATTTAAATCAGCGTTGTTTTCTCACAATTTTTAGCACCAGTGTGTGTAACTCATAAAAATGCATCGTTTAGTGAGTTCAAAATAATGTAGTGCAACAATATGTATATATTTTAATCAATTATTAGTTTTGTACAAATTTTCAATTAATCATCTCAAAATCAAATGTTCATTATAATAATATTGATTTTTACAGTTTTGTTATTGCATTAATGTGTTATCCAATGAATTACACCTCTATTATGTGTAACAATGTAAATCATCCATATATTAATTAATCATCAACACAACATTTGCAAATGTAATAAAATAAGAAACCCATTTTATTATATATGAATAATTGACCCATCTTCATACAAAATGGTACAACGTAAAGGTCCACAATAGTCAAAATGCAACCAATATGTAATTGTTACACCCATTGGTAACATGTCCTCATGTAATTGGGACAATATTTCGAGTACAATAAACAAAATCCCTAATTTTCACAGACAAATATTCCAAAACATACAACTTGCAATAACATTCAATTATATCGATTGTCATTCAACATCTCTTGAACTATTATCATTGCTCGAGCTACGTGCATGTCTCATTTCTTCATCACTTGTAGAAGATATTGTACTTCCGTTATTTCACCTAATGTTTTCTTGATCGATTTGTTTTTCATGTTCCAGCTCTTCACATTCCATCTACAAACATAGAAATAAAGTGTAATAATGTGTATTGCTATGAAACAATCGTCGTTGTGGTACACTTTTTGATTTATGCAATCATGTATATTCTACTATATATATATATATACATGATTGCATAAATCAAAAAGTGTACCACAACGGCGATTGTTTCATAGCAATACACATTCCTTTGCAACCATGCTTCCTGTTGTCTCTCAAAATCTCTTATGTTGGCTGCACTCCATACCTTGTTCCCTGCATGTTTAATACACCATGGAAAAGCACAGTTGATATAATTAATATAAAGGTTTATTGTTGTTCCATTAATTATAAAACAGGGAAAGTTAAAAAACATAGCTACTCAGAAATTGTTCAATTAAACCTTGATACTTCAACATATACTCACAACCCATACTTAACCCAATGTCTATCAATTATTTGGTTGGCTCTTCTTTGTATGTTAGTACTTATTAGAAGACATCCATGGTAGAGTGTAAATTAATTATTTAAATATAAATATCATAACAAAGATAAAATTTTAAGATAAAAAAAAGTAAGTGCTCACAAAATTTGTGATCAACCTTTTTATTCCTCATCGTCTTGTCTTATGTGTTGAATGGGTTTCATTTTTTTTCTTTTCTACAACAAAATAATTGAAAATTAGTATTTCATGCTATAATTAAATATGATGTACATAAAAGACTAAATGAATGATTACATATCTCTTATGCACATTATAATTGTTGGGATGAATCCTCCTACGAAGAAATTATGTTCATTTTATTTACCATCTCCTTGTACACTTTGTTGGACAACCTTACTAACCATATTCTATAAAAAAAAAGACACGAATTATCCGATATAAAAAACTATGAATTTATTTCACAAAATAATATTAATAGAATCATTGTTGCTCTATAAATTAATAGAAGAACCAGTGCCCTATTAATTAATAGAAGTATTGGTGCTCTATTAATTAATAGAAGAACTAGTACCGTATTATTGTTTATTGCACACTTTTGAACATGTTAACAAAGTTATTTTTATTTTAATCTGGACAATGTTGTTGACAATAACATGACCACCACCAATGCACTTTGTTATTGGGGGTGCACCGGTGTGGTTTGTTATTGGGGGATCACTGATGTGCTTTGTCATTGGGAATCACCATGATGCATTTTAGTTCTTATTAAATTAAAAACAATATTTTAGTATTGTATATTAACAACAGTTCTAGGAAGCACTAGAGCATTATGTTTTGGAGCACCGATACACTTTGTTATTGGGAAGAGCACCAGTGCACACAGTTGAATTAGGAGCACCAGTGTGGATGGTCTACATAGGAGCACCGACAATATTTTACTATTCTATACTAATAGTGGTTATTGATGCACTTTATTTGTTAAACACCAGGGTGTTATGGTTTATAATATCATTGGTGGGCATGGTTGACTTAGGTTCACTGGTGCACATGGTCGACTTAGTTGCACTGGTGTTCATGGGCGACTTAGGTGCACCGGTGCATAATGTTCAATGACACCAGTGTGATTTATTCAGACTATGTATTTTTATTGTAAAGTATGGCGGTGTTGCTAGAACATTTATGCGCCAATGATTTATTTTTCATGTACGCGTCGATGTGTATAACCTTAAAGGTGAACCGAAAAAAAAAGTCTTCGCAAAAACATCTGCCTACCTTCCTCCACTATAAATAGCTAAGGGATAAATTCTTCGTGGAGATTCTATAAAAATATCTAGAAAAAGGTGTTCTTCTTGTAGTGTGCGGACATTATATTCCCCCTCCCCTAAAATTGTGTGTCTTCCTCAATTCACACTATGTTGGTATACATGCACAAATTTACATCATAAAACTAAGAAATAAAATTTTGCAATTTTACAACTCCAGCGGCAATTCCAACCAAAATCTCATGTTCCTCTCAACCCCCTGACCCAACGAATGTACCCCCTTCACTACTCTTATTCCATCGGGTTGTACCATTCTTTTATCAGGGCCTCCAGCGTAGGTTTTCTAGGACTCTAAGATGTGGTTCTGAAACTCTAGTTTTTCAAAATGGAGTCTTGCATTCTTATATTTTATTTTCTTCAAAATTGTCAAAAATTTGTGGGTATTCTTCCCGCATGTTTTCTTCGTGCTTCCATGTAGAATATTCAAGACCATAGTAGTTCCATTGAAACTTTGTCATCCTTATGGATTTGTTCCTAAACACTTTGAATTTATGGACCAAGATTCGTACTAGTTCCACTCGGAAATCCCCTTCATGTTCCACCTAGATCACAGTCCAAACAATTATGTGGTTAAGGTCAGGAACACATTTCTTTAATAATGACACATGAAATACATTATGCACTCTCATAGATGTATGAAATGATAACATGTATGAAATTGGCCCTATCTTTTCTAAGATTTCAAAATGTCCATAATATCTTGTTGCCAACTTTGGGAAACTTCCTAATCTTAGGGAACTTCTCTTTT
>ML806192.1:307491-319271 GCA_009831015.1 Picea engelmannii | reverse complement strand
TCTCTACTAGGAAACTCAAGGGAGATCACTACTAGGAAAACAACAACAATCACTTGTTTTTATAGTGAAAATCACACAGTATTTCACTCTTTAGTCTTGAAAACCTAACTCTTTAGTCTTCAATTCCAAATACGCTCCAGAATTCGCCTTCCATGGTTTCTCTAGCTCCAAGCTCTTATTTTCTGCTCTCTGCTTGTTGTTCATGCAAATACAGTCACTATCTAAAACCGTTGTCACTACCCATACAAATTTTCCTCTCTTTGCTTTCTTGTTTGACTTACACACTTCCCCAAGCTATTTGTACTCATCCCCCATGCTCCCAATAACTATGGGATGTTACTTCTCACACCCACTCTCTTACATGAATTCAATGATTGGCTTTGGGGACACTCAATCAAAAATTAGAAGGTTCAATATACCAATAGTAATTTTAAGAAGTGGGTTGAATTAATATACATGGGTAATTCCCCCTTAGACCTCTCTATTAGATATTTTTTTAGACCCTCCCCTCTCTTGTGGATTAATTCATCCCCCATCTCTGTCCATATCCACCAACAGCTGACATCGCATTTTATTATTAAAATTCATAAATACAATTCGCATAGTACATTGCTTGGTCATAGCCACATTTCATATCTACATTATGCAATAATTAAAATGAAGATTATAATGGGAATGTTACATGTCATAGGCTCTTTCTATTTCATAAAGGTGAAAATAACATGTTATAGAAATCTTGGATAATGCAATACACAATATGTTATGTGACCTCTAATAGTGCAATATTAAAGTATAATAAGGTAGTGTTTTTTGTGACATATACACAAAGGTCACATATTTGTTCTTCAACAACCATAAAAAAGTCGACATCACTAATGGTTTTGAACCTCCACACTACTCAAGGTGCTTGGAGATTCCTTCTATTTTAAATTATTATATTGACATCATTGAATGGTTCTAAACATTCACAGTGCTCAAGGCACTTCTATATTCATTGTATTTTAAATTATTATGTTGACATCACTCAATGGTTCTAAATGTTGATGTTGCTTAAGGTGCTTCTAGATTCTTTCTTTTTTAAATTATTATAAAAGTGATGAAACAATGACCAATAGCAAATCCAAATCCAATGGGATGCACATGTTGTATAGAATGTGCATTACTTGCTCATTGTTTTATGCTTTTCTTATGGGGAGAGAATCCATTATCGTTGTTAGTAAAGTTGTAAAGCTTCATCAATCTATAATAAGTACAAGAGTTAGGCAAGTACTACGTTGTAAGTGTGCAAGTTGTAGTTATGCACACATATATGTTGGCATATATGTTTTGAATGCATTGTGTAATATATCTAAAGTATATTACATTTATTATCATGTAATATTAGTTATGGGTCAATTACTATGTAATATAGACATTATAATGTAATTCTGATAAGTCATGACAATGATAAGTCTCTGTAGTTATGATAAGTAGTGACATTTGCTAAGAATACAATTTATCATCCTTATGTCTATTTATATGCACATCATTGTATCTCATATCATGTCGATGAATAACAAATATTAATTATTGATTCCCCGTAGAGTATATAGATTCATCCCTATTATTATTGATGCTAAGGTGAAGTAACCAGTGGGTTTGCTTCAAGTGGTATCAAAGCAGTCTTTCTATTAACATGTGGTCAAGTACATTTTTTCAGTTGTTTCGCTAATTTGTGATCAAGTTTATTTTTTCAGTGGCATTAAAAAAAATAAAGAGAGGAAAAAAGGAAAAAAAAAATATACAAATAATTTCTAAGATTATGGCCAATATATATATATATATATATATATATATATATATATATATATATATTACATGTGAAATTATAAAGGAAAGTTTTTTAGTGCTTTTAAATTGCATGTGAAGAAATATAAATCTCTCTTTATGTGGATAAAGTTTTTCATAGAGGATCAAAAATAAAAAAATATAAATATAAATATTTTCTTACATGGAGGATAAGTTTTATAAGTATTCATGTAAAAGTGAATATGTGAAAAGGGAAAAAGACAAAAGTATAAAAGTGAATACATAAAAAGGAAAAAGGGTAAAAGAATAAATGTGAATAACTGAAAAGGAAAAAGGTAAAAGTATGAAAAGTGAATATGTGAAAAGGAAAAAGGTAAAAGTATAAAAGTGAATAATGTGAAAAGGAAAAAATCAGAAACATTAAAGTATAAAAAAATGAGAAAGTATTTACATTGTTAAAATGTATTTTTAAGAAGGTCAAATATTATTATCAAAAATATATTCCAAAGCAAAAATGATATTACTCTATTGAAATTATTGCCATTGATGTCATATTATGGCATTACAATACACACAACACTTCCAAGATTAACTTATATATATATATATATATATATATATATATATATATATATATATTAAAAAAGGGGTGCAACTGAAAAAGTAAAAAGTGAAATGGAGCATTCAAACCCATGGGTTTGGGGTATTTTCCCATGGTGTTTGGGGTATTTTTCCATGGTATTGTAAATTTATTATTTAATTAAAGGACATGTATCTTCATGAAGGGTTACGAAAAAATATAATAACATAAAGCATTGAGAGAAAGTGTGTGTGTGAAAAATGGATTAGCAAAGTTTGAATTAAGAAATCAGTTTCAAGCCATCTTGGAATTTTCGTAATAATGTTTTTTCTAGGATGTTTTAGACCTTGAAATTTGGAATAGATGGAGGGAAGATCGTGTTGTACATGTGGTACAATTTTCAAATGTTGTTTCGCTATACTTTCAAAGATATTCCATGTGGAAATTAGGGTTCCTAAATGCTCCTGAAATCAGTTTCAAACAGGTCATCTTGGTACTTTTTCTATAACTTATTTTCGGAGATGTTTCATACTTTGAAACTTTGCATAGATAGAGGAGATATTTTGGTGTACATGTGGTACAAATTTCAGATATTGGTTCACTATACGTTTAGAGATATGCCCTATGGAAATTAGGGTTCCTAAATGCTCCTGAAATCAATTTCAAACATGTCATCTTGGAACTTTCACTATAACTTATTTTCTGGGATGTTTCAGACCTTGAAACTCTACAGAGTCAAAGGAAATATCTTGATGTACATGTGGTATGAATTCCATAAGTTGGTTCACTACATTTTCGAAGATATGCCATGTGGAACTTAGGGTTCATGAATGCTCTTGAAATCAATTTCAAATAGATCAGCCTGGCATTTTCACTATAATTTTTTTATGGGACTCTTCAGACTGTGAAAAATTCAAAGAGAAAAGGAGACATACAGAGGTACCTCAAGTAATAATTTCCTAATCACATTTTAAAAATTGAATACGTGACATGTTGTACAAGTTCATTCTTGGGAAGAGGCTCAAAACAACAAACATTGAGAAATTTACTATTTGGAAATTCAAATTTAATCAGACCTAGTAAAGGAAAAAGAAGTGAGTAGACCTGGTGAAGGAAGAAGCAGTGAGTATACCTGGTGAAGGTAGAAGCATCAAGCATACCTGGTGAAGGAAGAAGTAGCAAGCAAACTCGATGAAGGTTGGTGCAACTCACAAAAAGAGATTGGTGTCTCTTGCTAAGTTGGTGCTTAGCAGTGGGGATTGGTGTCTCCAATATATTGGTATCTATGAAGATCTGTAAGAGTAGGATGGTGTTGCTCAAACAAAGAGATTGGTGTCTCTTGTTAAGTTGGTTCTTAGCGGTGGGGATTGGTGTCTCTAGTAGATTGGTGTCTACGAAGATCTATAAGAGTAGGTTGGGGCCTACAAGGATTTGTACCAGTGGGGTTTTGTGTCTTCAGTAAGTTGGTGCCTACAATTATTTGTAACAGCAAGTTGGTTCCTAAAAAGAATTATAAATAGAAGCTTTGTGGTTTTCTCCCGAAGGGGTTTCCATGTAAATATTGTGTTCCATGTTATGCAATCAATAGATCTCAAATGTGATTGTTTTCTTATGATTGATAAATGTTAGAAAAAGAAAAAGAAAATCTTATACTAATTCACCCAACCCCTCTCCTCTCCCACCACCCCAAGTATAAGTGTGTGCTCAACATACCCAAGTTTGATGGTGATGATGGTTGAAAAGGCACGAGATGGATTAATAAAGTAAAAAAAATATTTTGATTACTATAACATACTCAATGAGGAAGAAAAGATTAGAATTGCATCAATGCACTTGGATAAATTGCCCTATGATTGGTTTTTATGGTGGAAATCCAAATCTCGAGGGCTAGTTAGAGATTGGGACACATTCAAAAAAAAAAAAAAAAATGTTTCCCAGGTATATACCATATACAAAATACTACAATCCAAGGGGAAAAAGGATCACAAAAACAAGGTTATGATGATTTACAAGGGGAAATTAGAGATTTGAACAAAAACCCTTATCAACAAAGACAAAAAAATTGTGTACACTCGAAGGGAATTGGAGAAGCAAGATACATAAATTTGAAAACATCAACAACAAATAAAATAGTTGCARCAACAAAATAACAATATAAAAATAATTCACGAAAGAGATATTGAGAATATGAAAAAAAAAACTATCATTCAAAGACGATGAAATTTCTCATTTGAGAGATCATATTAAAACTCTACTAACATAAATGAAGAAGTTAAAGAAAGAGAAGAAGGCACAACAAAAATCCCAAAACATAGATAGGAGCACTAACAATGATGCAATCAATGTGGAAAAATAGTAATGTTGTTATCAATGAAGTTGTATTAGTGGAAGAGCCTCAAAAAGTTGAAATTGAAGATAACGTGACTACAATAGAAGGGATTGAAACTAAAAATCAGATTACTAATGAAGTCTTATCAATGGAAGAGTTTCCAAAAATTGAGTTCAAGAAACAATTCAATGATAAAACAACATCCACAAATTTAGTGAAGGTCGACATACCATTGATCACAATTGTTGAAGTCATAGGTCAATCGAAAGATGTTGTCACACCAATAAATACAAAAACATCATATATCATCATGACGACTCAAGTAAATCGCGACAATACTCAACTACAGATTTAGAAGGATAAACTTACCAAGCGTCCAAAGATATATGTGCCTAGAAGTCAAGAACAAAGTAGATCATATCCAGAATATTATCATCAGAGAGTTCCAGAAAGAATCCACCTTGGATGGATTGATTCTTTTTCGATGCACCAATATTGTTCAAGGCTTCAAATGTTATATCGCCTCATGTCCTCAACTTTATCTAATCAATGGAAATTACAAAAGATTGTTCATTCTATCATAATAGTTTATCATTCCCTATGCTTTAAGAATAAAACATTTTTAAGGGAGGGGGAGACTTGTAATATGCCTACAATATATTACATTTATTATCATGTAATATCAGTTATAGGTCAATTATTATGTATTATAGGCATTACAATGTAATAATGATAAGTTATGACATTTTCCAAGGACATGACTTATCATCCCTACATGGACATGACTTATGAGTTGTCCTAACGTTGTAGTGAAATAACTTTATGCCAAAATAGTCATAAATTGATGGACAACATGAAAAAACCATTATGATGACACTACAATCCTATGATTACCATATGTTATTAATTGAGTAGACATTGTCAATGAATGGCTGGGAGTAAGAATCTATAAGTTAGGCACTTTTCTTGCACATGAAAGCCTTTTCAAGATGAATCACCTAAGGGGTTATCTAGCAAAGAAGGGGATGCCTAAGCCTAAAAGGGAAAGTGGTCACAAGAAGTGGCAACTTGAGAGTGTGTCAGAAAATATAGTGTGCTAAACTCTTGCCCATGGTAGCATTGTGAAGAAAATAAATATACATATAGATTAGTATTGGATTAAAATTCCATATTTTTTTGTTATGGATATACATTTTGACATTGTGGAGTTGAAAATTCAAGTGAACATAATTGTAATACCCCAGTTTTTAATCCTCAAATTAGCAATTTATATTTGTAAATATGATGCATGGCCATGGGTCAAACAAACTAACATATAAATATTGTACATTGAAAATAATAAAATAGAAATACATTGTTGGCTACAGACGGCTAAGGATGGAGTCATGGAGGCTAAGTTTCCACAAAAGAGAGGGGGCTAAAGGGAGGTCTAAGGCGGGATTTCACATGCCTAATAAACCCAAGCCATCTTTCTAAATTATATTTGTAATGAACCTTCTAATTTTCACTTTTTAATTATTCCAAAAACCCAATCATTGAATCCACATAAGAGATTTGTGGAAAAGTCACCTCACCTAGTTATTGAAAGAATGGGTCGAGTATAATCAAATTTTGGAAATGTGAGAGTCAACATACATGGGAGAAAAAAAAATCGAATAGGGAGAGAGGACATTTTTTACAGCTTGGGGAGAAAGAGAGGAAGAGTTTTCTAAGTGTTGGGAAGAGAATATAGCCATAGTGGGTATTGAAGACAACTTGTTGGAGTTGGCAAATGCATGAAGAAGTAGGTAGTTAGGCCTATAAGTGAAATTTTTGTGGAGGAAATTGCCCAAGAGAAGGTGAGATTGTTGTTGTGAGAACTCCTATACAATTGGAATTCTTAGAGTTCTTAGCCAACCTATGCTAAATCCCTAGAGGGAAGTGGGATAGCTTAAGGGACAATGTGGCAAAGAAGGAGATCTTATTCCTTGAGTTGTGCAAGTCGAGGGGAAAGAGAGTTAGTGGATTGAAATTGTTGTAAGAGTTATTTTATTGGCTATTGGGCTATGAGTGGATAGTAGCCAACCATAGGAGACATCCTTTCTTGTGGATTCATAGCCCTAGCTCGACAGTGACCTATTGCTAAGAAAATTGGAACAACATAGTCTATGGTTGGATGAAACATCCATTATTTACAGCTGATTGTGTGATTTCTTACAAAGATAAGTGTTCTACTCACTGTCTTTATTTATAGTTTTACTATTCATTTTACTCTATGTTCTAAGTGATTTAATGTTGTTGTGTATGCTTAAATAGTTGCATTCACATTTTTAAAAAATTATGTTAGTTGCATGGCCACCTTTATCATGTTGCATACATTTATATTTAATGGGTATCAAAGTATTTTGTTGGATTTAGTAGTGGATTTGCTACAATAATAATTACCGCATAAAAATAGCTACAACAAACATCTATTTCTTTATAAATGATATAGGTATAGTTATGATATAGGTGTAGTTGGAAAGTGAAGACATAGATTTATTAATTGAAAAAAGAAATATGGAAGATGGTGTTATTCCAAGAAGGAAGGGAGGAGGGGAAGAATGTCAAATACCCTTTATCAACATATAACCAACATATGACGATATAGCATAAGTATCTGTTAAGTGGGTATTGCATTATCATTTTAGTATAATTGAATTAATGAAATAAATAATAAATAGGTGGTCTTGGGGTTATATATATCCCTAGGAGCACCATGGGAACAATGAAAACAACACGAGGGGCAATAGAGATGGTCAATAAAATATTCTTTTAATGTGTAACTACGTGTCGTTATTCCCCAGCCTTATACATTTTGTCTCATGTGCCTTATGGGGGTGCACATATTGCTCATGCAAGTGAAGAGTTCAAGCAAGCTGAGTTGGGGAAAGTAACCCATTGGGGAAAAACCATAGAGATTTTACCATCCACGTATGCTGGGAGAAGGTGATGGATATACTGGTATGCTGGTGTTCAGAATATAATGTTCCATGGATGAGCCTATTGCCATAGGTTTGCTTTTATGCATGTAAGAGGAAAACCATTGTCCTGAGTGTGTAATCGCTACAACTAAGATTCCCTAACTTTCAGTATTGGAGATTTTCCTAGCTAGTGTGCATTAGAGTATTGGAAGGAAGTCGGAGAGTCTAAGGGATTACTGTTTAGTAGTGAAGGGATGTTATTCTTTGTGTTGTGAGAGGCTAAGGGGTAAAGAGAGGTTGGAGAGTGGGACTGTTGTAGAAATAATAGGTTAAAAGGTAATTTCTTGTTTATAATAATTAAAAGTTAGGATAAGTGAGGAAAACCATAGCCATAGCCATTGAATTTACTTTTATTTGTTTCATTGCTTAGCATAGAAATAGAAATGGCACCTACTTGAGTTGGTGCCTATAGTTGGGAGGGAAAAATGCTCCCATGGAGCTATTTTCCCAAGTGCAACCTAAAAGAAATAAATATTATAGACTTTTTTATTGATGTATTGAAGTTTAATGTTATTGTTGTTGCTATATATGAGAATTATGTATTTATATTCTTGAAGATAAAAAGACTGGAAATTAGCTTTGGCTTAGGGGGTCATTCCTAACTATCTGTTATATATTTGCATGCAGATTTGAGGTAAAAAAGCTCCCATGGAGAGCTATTTTCCCAAGTGCAACCTAAAAGAAATAAATATTATAGACTTTTTTATTGATGTATTGAAGTTTAATGTTATTGTTGTTGCTATATATGAGAATTATGTATTTATATTCTTGAAGATAAAAAGACTGGAAATTAGCTTTGGCTTAGGGGGTCATTCCTAACTATCTGTTATATATTTGCATGCAGATTTGAAGCTGTTACAGCCATATATTTTAATGGAGATGGCATAATTCTGCCTCTGATATGTAATTTAATTTCCAGCAAAATTTAATTTCCAGCAATGTGACTTTGTTGTAAATGGCTTTGTGAGCACCTGAGAAGAGAGCTGAATCATGATGAAATTTAAATGTTTTTATGGAAAATTTATTGTATATGAATGGTACTGTAAATGTATATAAATGCTACTGTAAATGTATATGAAGGCTGCTGTATTTCTCCCATGTACCAGCTGTAATAATTTCTGTATGACCAGAAATTATGTTTTAAGAGTTAAAATGACTGAATACATTTATGGGCAATTGATGAATTGTCACGGGAAATGTATATTCCGCTACTGAGTTTTATTTCCCTATCAATTCCATGTAAAACTATTAATTTCAGCTAAATTAAATGACTGATTATGCTATAATGGATCTGTTATTATTCTTGCTATGGTTAATAAGTAGTAGCCTATCTTTTTATAAAAGTAAAGTTCTTTTCCTTTCACAAACCACCTAATTTTTGTAGTCAGATCCAAACTTGTGTCAACCTCATTTTTAGATGGAGTGAGATCCACACTGTTAACCCAATTTTTGGCTTGAGTGAGAACCCAAGAAAAGTCCGTACAAAATGCATTTAAAATTGAACCTAAGATTTGGCTAATTCTGGTAATCTCTTGTGAATTTGAACCTCATGGGGCATGAAAAACCTACTCTTTACACCTAAACCAAGACCCTGTCGAGAGGCCTCTCATGTTTTACATTATTTTGTCCAGAAGTTGAAGATAGAAAACCAAGTTACGATGTTTTGTGAAGCATGAGGCCTTGTCATGTTTCTATTCCTGTGTCTGGTTAATAAAACAACAGAACTTTAGGCCAAACCTCTGTTGACAGGCCTCTTATGTTTTTATTGTTTTGTCCAGACGTTGAAGACAGGAAACCAAGTTACGATGTTTTGTGAAGCGTGAAGCCTTATCATGCTCCTATTCCTCTGTGAAGGTCCTGCAATTTTGTCTCTGGTTAATAAAAGAACAGAACTTTAGGCCGAACCTGTATTAATGGTAATCTCACACAGTTAATGTTCTGCTGAAATTTATTGAAAATACAGATAAAAGTATATCATTTTATTCTTGACAAAGGCTCATTTTATAAATTGAGGGAGGAAAAGTGAGGTATATGTGCATGTTTTCAACAGTGCATTGATAAAGCAGCATATCTGATGTCCAAACATATATGGACCTGAAACTCCCTTCTCCCTTGTTTTACCAAGCAAATAAAGAACAGGTCTCCAGATCTCCGATCACACAGAAGGATATAAGACTAATTTCAAAACAGAAATATTTGTCTCCCGGTGAAGCTTCTTTGTTTGGTCGTTTCATAAACTCCTACACAGTTTTTTCTAGAAAGTTTAACTACTAGAAATGGCTGGATTTTTTCTAGATTTTCTTCAATATGTCAATGCCTTAACAAATATCTCTCAAAACTAACATTTTCTTATTTAGAGAGAGCTAGGAAGAGCATCTCGAGTAAATGAAATTGGTTAATACCATTTGAAATTGATTTAGCAAACTTTATAGATGAGCAAAGTCTCAGCAGAGTCTGAGACTGCATCTCATTGTACCAGAGCCCAAATAAACTGCATAGCATAATCAGCCAAACTGGAAAATGAAAACCTATGATACACTAACGGTATGGAGTCTTTGAAGATCTCCATGTAGCATCTGAAGATATGTGAAAAAAACAACTAAAATACAGAGCTTATTGCAGCATTTAGGGTATAGGACTGCTATCATAGAAGCATCAGCTTACAGAACAACTTTATTAAAACAATCCCATTGTTTACCCCCAGAAAACATAATGATAACACAGTCCTGGACTATACTAAATCAAAACACCGTTGCAGATGTTAGTACAAGTCCCATAGGCTTCTTTCTCATAAAAGGAAATCATTCTTCACACAGCATGCCACAACAGGACTGGTACTCAACAGTCTGTGATTCAGGGATTGCAACGCTATAACTACGGAATAATAATAACCAGTAACCAAAAAACAGCCTTCATTCAAACATAATCATGGAAGCCAAACTTCAATTAACCTGAAGCAAGCACTGTAATGATCTCCCGGCATCAGGAACTTTTAAAAGTTCATTTCTCATCCAGTTGGCTCCATTGTGTACAACTTTTTATTCATTGGAGATCTCTCAACAGCTAGAATCAGAGATCAACATCATTCTTTGATAATATATGCATTTATACATATTACAACATTTCCATCAGCAGCAGCAGCAGCTGAGAGTGACTGAATCTATATACCAAGAAAACCCAAGTTATGTTGATGGACATATCTGTCTTCAAAAATCAATGGGAGCTATTTTTTATTCCCCTACCCATGAGGTCGTACCAGCCTTGGTGCGCTTCCTTCTCTTGAAGTTGGATGGCAATGGAGCCCTGGTAGTGGCATTTACTGTGCAGAACTCCATTGAATCCTTGCTCATGGTGCTGATCCTATAATGAGCTAACATCCCCACAGTAGAAACCAGATTTTCTCTGCACAAAAACTCACTGCTGTAAGCTTTCTCCACCTCCCTGCTAGAGTCATGGACAAAAATGTCTGTGACTTTATCCTCCTTCTTGCTTCTCGCCAAGACGGCAGCAGTAAAAATAGCAGACATCCTACCCGGAGCTCCTGGAAAATACCCTCTAGGACCATCGATGAAAATCACATCCCACCCCACATCATATATATTATTAGGCAAATCATTTATAGCAAGCTTGCAATCAGAGAACAGAAGATTTTGCACAGGCCCACAATCTGCCCCACGCTGTTCCTTAGCCAAAGCCAGGAGCTGCTTCGATTCACTGACTTTGGTCGTATATTGAACCTCATAGGCCTCCATTTGTGGATGTTTTTCCTCGAATCTATTGACCCAATTCTCACTTTCGTCTAAAAACACAGTCCTTCCTTCAAAATTGAGAATTCTCAACAGAAAGCTTTCATGTCCTAACCCAAAGACCAGAATATTGCAGGGACTCTTCTGAAGCACTATATTTGCTATGACCCCGATCTCTTCCTGGCTCATCTGAGGAGAAGTACTGGATACAGCATAGTGCAAAAGAGCTCCAATGACATCTTTTGGAATGATAGCAACAGTCGATCTGCTGGAAGAATTGGAGATCTCATTGTACTCATCACTGCCATCTTGGAAAAAATGGATTTGCTTCACTA
>ML806192.1:272113-301911 GCA_009831015.1 Picea engelmannii | reverse complement strand
CTTAGAGTATTTGAGTCCAATGTCTTGAGTTCCCTTCAAGTACCTTAGAATTCTCTTTGCATCACACCAATGTCCTTCACAAGGTTTTTGCATGAACCTAGAAAGGATCCTAACTGCAAATGAAATATTTGGTCTGGTAGTAGTAAGGTAGATAAGACTCCCCATAAGATTTCTATATTTAGTTTCATCCTCAAATCCATTCTCTTGTTTTGATGTTAGCTTCAGATTTTGTTCCATTGGAGTAGAGAGAGAATTACAATCAACCATGCCAAATGTGTTCAATAGTTCTCCAACATACAATTCTTTTGGGAGATGAATACATGCTTTGGATTCTGAGTTACTTCAATACCTAAGTAGTGGTGAATATATCCCATGTTTGTCATCTCAAAACGCTTTTTCAATTCTTCCTTTATGGATGCAATATATGCTTCATTGTTCCCTTTTTATCAAAATATCATCTACATACACCACAAGATATACAACAACTTTTCCAACTTTCTTGACAAACAAATTAAGTTCCATCATCAAGATTAAAATGCTTGAAATTAATCTTCAAAAGATGCTTTGATAACTCTTCATACCATGCACAAGGTGCTTTCTTTAGGCCATACAAAGACTTGATGAACTTGCATACCTTACGTTCTTGACCCTTCACAACAAATCTTTTTGGTTGAGACATGTACACATTCTCTTTCAAGCCTCCATTCAAGAAGGTTGTATTCACATCCATGTGATGAATCTTCCACCTATTATGTGCAGCCAAAGCTAGAAATGCACGAATGGTAGCCCATTTTTTTGTGGGGGAAAATGTCTCCTCATAGTCTATGCCTTCTTTTTGTGCAAATCCTTTTGCCACAAGCCTCACTTTATGCTTTTCAAGTAATCCATATGATTTGTACTTGTTCTTGTAGACCCACCTACAACCAATTGGTTTGGTTCCAAATGGAGTATCCACCAACTTCCACATCCCATTTTTCATGAAAGCATCATACTCCTTTTGCATGGATTCTTTCCACTCATCATGAGAAGTATCTTATTCAAAGGAAGTTGGTTCAAAGTTAGTAGATAATTTCAATTTACAATCATATGGAACATCCATATCATTTACATCACTTAAATATGAATTCTCTACATCACCTCCATCTTGTCTGGTTGAGATTTTGGTTCCTATGTTTCCAACTTCATTAGGATAGACACTTTAAAGTGTCTTTATGAGCCACTTTGGTGGACTTTTCTGAGATGGTCCAGGTTTCTCCACTGATTGAGATGGTGTTGCATTCCCATCAAGGTTCAACATTTCAATCCTCTTAATCGCATTGTCCAATTGAACTCCTTTTTTTGATGAAGTGATTGGATCTTCTTCATGAGTGAGGGATGGCACTTCAAAACAAGATTCTATATATTGATCCAAGATAGGTACCCCCCCTTCAATATGTGGAACGTCATCATCAAAATCACGATATGTCTTTACATGGGTGAATCTATCTAGATGATCAAGCTACCACTCAACAATATTGTGATTCAAAACCACATCTCTAGAAATAATGAAATTTTTGTTTACCTCATTGTAAAGATGGTATTCCTTGGTGGTATTTGAACACCCCAAGAAGATGCAATTTTGAATCCTTGCACCAAGCTTGTTTATTTGCTCCTTAGGAATTAAGGCATAACATGTGGAACCAAAAACCTTGAGATGCCTCATTGAAGGAATGTAGTCATACAAATTTTCATTAGGATTCGTGTTCCCAAGAGCATGAGATGGACTCTTTTTTCTCACATACATTGCACATAGAACTGTATCAACCCAAAATATCAACTTCACATTATTGAAAAATTAAATTGAACTTACCATATTCAAGAGTGTCATTTTCATTCTTTCTGCTATACCATTCTACTAAGGATTGTATAATGGTTTGATGCTTGACCTCATGTTGGATAAGATACCTTTCAAATGCATTTGAAGTGTATTCCCCTCCATTATCAATACGAAGAATTCCAATATGAGATTGAGCTTCATTTTCAATCTATAGATGGAAATTTAAAAAAAATTCAAATGCTTGAGATTTATGTTTCAACAAATAAACCTAACACAACATGGTGTATTCACCAATAAAATTCATGATATTTATATTACCAAAGGAAGACATAATAAGCAAGGGGACACACAAATCAAAGTGCATCAAATCTAGCTTTCTACATGCTCTTGAGGTGGAATCATGAAAAGGATTCTTGTTGTGTTCACCAAAGATACAAGCCTCACATTGCTACAAATTCCTTGGAATGATAGGTAGATAAAAAACAACAGTTTTCTTCATCATATGAAGACTATGATAGTTGATGTTCCCAAATCTAGCATGCCACAAAAGACTAGAAGAAAATATACCTACATCCTAGTGAGAAATTGTTTATGGGTCAAAATAGCCTGTCAATCAGTAAGGGAAAATGCTCGATGGAGAGTCCCAATTAGACTCACTCTCTTTTGTTATGGAAATTTCTGACTAGTATGTGGGCCTGGTTTCCACTAAGAATTTTATTGCAGAGGACACTAAATTTTCCTCCAAATAATTCTTTCTAATTCTAAACCTAACTAACTAAAACAAATTCAAAACTACATATTCTAACCTATCATGACCAGGAGTTTTTCTAAAATGTTAGACACAATATTAAATAGTATTGTTGATTACATAAATACTTCATGTTAATAGAAATATGTTAAAACAATAATGTAAATGATGTAAATCATAAACAATTATTAATTACACCTGGGACACCACCATGGTATCCATAAATAACCACAGACAAACAAGTTTCTTAAAAAATAAGTGCAGAAAGAGTTCATATGCAATACCATTAAAGAAACCAATAACATCAATTGGAAATGTAGAGAAGTCTCATTACACAATTGAACACCATTCATGGTCACCAAAATTTTCCTTCTATCCTTTATTAATGAGCTAATAATATCACCACTTTACAATGGGAAAAAGTCCCTTTCTCATACAATGGTCTTTGTTTTATAAGGTGAGAAATACTTTTCAAATTCTATAATTGTTAACATTACAGTTACTTCACTTCAAATCACTTCTTTTGTCCTCTTATACAATTCAGAATTCCTTTACATCTCCATTCATACATATGCAAAAATTACCAACAAAATTTAAAAAGACTATTTGGTAGTCAAATTCTCTCCCATGAGTCATAATTCTGGGAGATCTCCTCGACCTTGTCCAGTTGCATTCTCTAAATTTGTAATTCTCCATCATATATCCTTGCAACAACTTCTTGTTTCAAGTCTCTTTGCATTATTTTGATGTAAGCATCAGTTAAGGTGGTAAGCTTCATTGGTTTTATCAGATAGTTGTTCAAAATATCTTTGTTTATTTCATTTAACTGCTCAATTTCTTTTTTTATTTCATCTCTACTCTACTCTACCTATGATATTAATATCTTACTAGGCACTGCTTGTATTAATCCGTCCATGACTAGCATGACAAATTGATCCAATATCTTATCTACTGAATTCCATAACCTGAAACAAACTTTTTTGGTGATATTTACTATTTCTTCCACGTCCTCATAGAATGCTTTCCAAGTATCTAGCAGTATGTGTGTCTTCCCCTTCTCCCTTTTATTAAATATTGGTAAATATAAAGGAGTATCGATATACCTTTCCTACCAACTACAATTACATCAAAATAATCTTGGGAAGCTTGGATTTTGTGTTTTTGTTCCTCCACTTGGTCTGGGAGTTTGATTAATTCATCATGGCAGTCCTATATTTCATTCAACTCAATTAATAACTCTATTATAGTTTCTCTCATACCCTAATTGACTATAATGATTTATTCCTTTACAACCTCCAAGACATTTGGTATTTTGTCACTCGCTTTTACTATTGCTTTGAGTTTATGAATTTTATCTCCACATTCTATGATTTTCAATCTCTACTTCTTAGAAAGAGTGACCTTTTCCTAGTGCTTTGTTCGTGGGTTCTCCATTTCCATCAAATTTGTCTTCTACAATGCTTGTACCTCAACTCTATTAAGCTAATATTTCTCATAGGTGTGGTGTTTGAAGTCATCTTCCAACTGAACTCTCTGTTGTTTCAACTAATATTCCAAGACTGATATTTCTACCTTGTATTTGTCTAATATGGCACATAGTTCACTGATGATAATTGAATTTTCCCCTGCAAAGGAACTTAGAGTAGAGGATGTATCTTCAACATTTTTTTTTTGGATATTTCCCAAGGTTCCATGAAATTATCTGATCAGATGTCTCCTTGCTAGGAATGTCTTCTACCATTTTCCTTTTTGTTGATCTCCCAACAATTTCTCTTTTGGATTTCCTGAAAAAATACTCTCCCAGAGACACCACAACATCAAAATCCATCAACCAAGATGAGGAGTAAGAGAAAGAAGTTGGTATTGTATTTAATGGGGTACCAGGTTTGATAGGAGAATCAAACAATGTGATTCCCTTTACAATGCTATGGCTGGCCCCCTTTTCTTTTCCTCTTCTAGTTTCCTCTTCTTATGTTTCTCTACTTCAACTATCTCCTCCTATATATTCTTCTTCGCTTCCTCTTCTTCCTTCTTTTCTTCTTATTTCCTCTTGTTTTACTCTTCTATAGCCTTTTGGGATACTTCCTCTTTCTTCATCTTATCTTCGGTTCTCTTCTTTTCTTCTACTTTATTCCTGTCTTCCTCTACTTTCTTTTTGGCTTCTTCTTCTTCTTGTTGCTTCTTGGCTTCTTCCTCTTTTTGTTTCTCCCTTTTCCTCAATTTCTTGTCTTCCTGTAAAGCTTTTGTTTCATGTTCTCTTACCTTTTCTACCCAAGCATTCTTCTTGGCCTCATCTTGTTATTTTTCAATGGATAGTAATTTTTCTCTCTATTCAGTTTTCATTTTCCTTCTCTGCTCTTTGCCATCCTATAATTTTGTTTGTTCTTGGTTGTCCTTAATATTGACCAAGACATCTTCATAAGACATGATCCCTTGGAAAATGGTATCCATCCCAAGAATCTCAGATGTTCTCCTACCACACCTCTGGCATCATGACCTCTGGGAACACATGTACATAGACACAACTCCTTGAGAGTTGATGCCTCCTTCCTAGCATGAGGGACATTTAATAATGTAAAGGCTCCTACTTGGAGGGGGAAATTTGGCCATATCCTCTTGGAACTTGTAGATAAAAATGGAGTAATCCTTTCTTCAATTGTTTGATATGCAATTTCTCTCATGAATAATATATCTGGGACATATTTGGGTGGTAAATGAAAGGTAGAAGTGCACCCAAAAACACTAATATATGTATAGTGTTTCTCCATATACCAGTCTCCTATATCCTCAAGGACTTCCATGGCTATCTTTGCCAATATCAGTGGTGGTTGAATGAATATGACAAAGAATAGGGGTGCCATAAAGTGATTACATATATCATAAAAGTATTTATTATAGTTATTCTTCCATAGTTCATAATAATATATATGCATAAGGGGTAAATTAGGTTCCATTCCCACCCCATCATAGGAAAAGGAATTGGAGAACATATAACATCAATTAGGTATGCAGACATATAAAAAATTGTTTTTTTGAGTCTTGGATCCTCCTCGCCACTTCAAATACATTGGGAGATAATATTTGGGCCCAATTGAAGACATGTCCTGCTTTAGCCACATAGTGCACAATAGGTACTCATTCTAGCCTGAAATGTGTAGAACATTCTTCTCCATACAATCTGCAAATTAAGGTTGCCACCAGGTAGTAGGGTTCCTTGATACTAGATAGGATATACTCTACTATCCTTTATATATTCATCCCACCACTCTTTAGTTAACTCGGTTATTTTGTGATTTTCTCTCTTGTAGGTATCCATAGTTTGTTTGTTTAAGTATATATCAGGTTTTTGTAGTTGATAACTTTTATGTATGTCATATAGTAACAGTGAGGTGATAGGGACTCCTTCATTTAACGTTATAGACTTGCTTGAATCTAGATGGGAATAAACCCATTTAACTGGATTGTTGTAAGCCAAGATGGTGGGTCTGACAACAATGATGTGCAACCCACTTTTTCTGATGTTTTGGTACACCTCTAGATCCTCATCATCTTTTGGAAAATCTTTATGAATGGAGATTTTGTATATTTAATCACATGTGGGGAATCTTTGAAGGCCATTTTGATGATTGTGTCAGATTACTAAGAGGGGGGGTGAATCAGTAATAGAGAAATTTAATCCCTTTTAACCATATAATCCAAGTGTTATATCAATGTAGCATTATCATCCAATAACTGCAGAGTAAATAAGCAATGAACAAATGAACAATCATACACATACATAGTACACCAATGTTTTACATGGAAACCCAAAGCGCTAGAAAACCATAGAATCCTTTTTCTTATATGTATTGAAGAATTACATTCATTGGAAGCACCAACTTCCTTTTTTTTCTAGCTGCAACTGGAAGGAGGCTACAACCCCCTAGTTTCTTAGGCTACAACCCGAGGGAAGCTCCAACTCCCCAATTCTCTAGCTACAACCAAAAGGAGGCTACAACCCTCTATGATCTCTGTCTACAATCGGAAGGTGGCTACAACCACATGTCCTTTCCCCGTCCAACCGCCCTGACGTAGAAATCGAATTATGGAACCACTGTCACACTATCACTGTGAAATATATTGTTGTAAACCTGTACCAATAAACCTGCACCAAACAAATTGTACCAATAACTTGAAACATGCATCAACCTGTACCTCAACTTGTTATCAACATGTACCATAAATAAGTGCATCAATGATGCACCAACCTGTACCTCAAACTATACCATGAACAAGTGCATCAACCATGCACCAAACCTATAAAAATAACATATCACAACAACCTGTCCAAACAACCTATCACAACAACCTATCTCATTAATATTATCAACCAAATCATATCTACTCACCAAGATCAATCACCAAGACAACTCTCAAAGATGTGCATCAACCAAGCATAACACAACAACTCATAATCATCACCAATATCAATATGTGTTTCTAATAATATACCAATACAAGTATGATACATCATCCATAAACCGTGTGTCAACAATAATACTAAAAAGTGCCTCCAACCATGTACCAAGTATGTACGAATCATGTATCAACTACTCATCAACTATGACTCATCAAGATGTACCAACATCATCAACTATACACCTCATGTATGTGCCAACTCATCAATTACTTGTCTCAACCATGTACCCAACATGTACCTCAACCAAAAGCCCTCATAAATTTCATCATCCAAATCTGATTCGTAACTCTATAATAGACCTGGTGTATATGATCACATACCTACAAACCTTCCTTAACTTTAACAACAAGAGACTAGCATTTTCATCAAATTTTTCTTTAGTCTCACATGACTAGTTTTGGATTAGTCAACAACCCTAACTTGAAATAATAATAACTATGTACCTGTAATGAATAAAGATATGAAAATAGTACACAATGTTATTCAGTTTGTTTTATGCAATTCCTCCAGGTGTCACTACTTGGAACCTCTCAGAAAAGGATTTATAGCAAAAATGGCATAGCTTGTTGAATTCTGGCTTATTCTAGAGAGTGACCTTGTAGAGAGTGCCCCGCATGGAATATTTGTTGAATGGATATGAAAATGTTACAAAGAATACTAAAGATTGTACTATAACCAACACATTTTGTCTTACTGAATTTTGATATGTTATGAAGAAGTTATGACGTTTTTACCCGAAACACCTTAGAAAGCATCATCAAAAGAATTTATCCTCCATTGAATTCCGGCCTTCTTTTCTTCACCTTCACTCTGAAATTAGGCTTAGATATCCTTTGGTTACCTCAGTCACCTATAGATATTCAATATGCTCAAATGTGATTGAAATGAGAGAGCCTTGCCTCTTATTTATACTCTCCAAGTAGCTTCCTTAGAAGCATCTTCTAGGTCACTTTTCCTACTTTCCTTATTTTAGGGTTAACACACTTCTAATTTCTCCGTTAAATTTATTATTTAAATGATTTATTTTGTATTCAATTTGAATTATAGTACACTCATCACTTCAATTTATTATTTACCTTCTAAAATCTCTTAAACCACTTTGACTACTTTGACCTTTTGGGGTTTCTAGATGACATATGAGGGTCCTCCAACTTCGTAAGGCCATAAATCTCAAACCGTGAGGAGTTATGTGACGTTCCACATACCACTAGAAATGGAATGGCATGTATTATCCATATAGAATAGTATTACCTGAAAATATATTAAAACTCATACCATTATCCATCAAACAAACTTGGGTCCATTACCCAAACCCGGGTTCTCCAACTTCACATGGCCATAACTCTCTAACCGTGAGGAGTTATGTGACGTTCCACATACCACCAGAAATGTAAAGAAATTTACTATCCATATAGAATAGTATTACCTTCAAATATATTAAAACTCATACCATTATACATTAAACAACCTTGGTTACATTACCCAAACCTTTGTGCTACTAGAATTTGCTACCAGACTTTCTCCAATGGTTGACATCAATCACTAAGGGTTGACTTCAATATACAATATCACTTTCCAATGGTTGACATCAATGAAAACCAAAAATCCATACCAACTATCCATAAACCTAAGCCAACTGTCTGATAATATCCCCCTTTGGCATTGATGGCAACACTTAGTCATGCTAACATTCACGCTTATACTCCTCATCAATGTTTCTATCTCTCCCCCTTTGACATCAATGGAAAAGGGTATCTCCCTTTGGGGCTGCTCCCCCTGACTGAACTCTCCTTGGGGTTGCTCCCCCTGTCTACATGCCTTTGATTTTTCTTTGTGTTTATAAGCCTCTGATTACTCTCTCTCCCTTCATATGAATAATATCTCCCCCTTTGACAAAGGGTATCACTCTGAAGTCATATCGCTCATTCTTCCCTTGTGACAATCACTCCCCTTGGAAACATGCCTCCATGCTCTCTCTCCAAGCATTTACCTTTGCATTTGATAATCTCTCCCCCTTTGTCCTATATATGGTGCTTCCTCGTGTAGATCTAAGACATATAAGATAAGAATTAAAAAGAATTCATTTTGGAGTAGAAATTACTCCTATTCTCTGGTGAAGATACTCGAGGCATTCCCGTGGAAGCGGTTTTGTAAAAATGTCTTCCACTTGTTATTTTGTGCCCACATATTCAACTTTGATGTTCTTCTCTACAACCTGTTCTCATAGAAAGTGATACTTGATTGGAATGTGTTTCGTTTTGGAGTGCATCACCGAGTTCTTTGAGATACTAATGGTGCTTATATTATCACAATAGATTGGAATGGGATCATCATACTCAACCTGTATATCTGTCAGAGTTTGTTTCATCCATGTAACCTGTGTACAACATGTTGTTGCTGCAATATACTCTGCCTCGGCTGTAAATAAGGATATTGATGATTGTTTCTTGCTTAACCATGATACTAAACACTCACCCAAGTAGAACACTGCTCCATTGGTGCTTCATCGTTCATCAATGCAACCTGCCCAATCTGAATCTGTGTAGGAAATAAGTGATAGATCCTTTCCTTTTGGATACCATAATCCAAACTCTTTTGTTCCTTTGAGATATTTGAAAATCCTTTTCACTGCTAATACATGTGATTGCTTTGGTGCTGCTTGAAATCGTGCCACATGTCCAACTTCCTCCATTACATCTGGTCTGGATGTTGTCACATATAGTAAGCTAGCAATCATCGACCTGTATTACCTCTGGTCTATAGACTTTGAATCATCATCTTTTCTCAACTTGCAACTGGTTTGCATAGGAGTGGTAACTAGTTTGCAATCTTTCATTCCAAACCTCTTTAGAATTTCTCTGATATACTTAGTTTGAGAAATAAAAATTCATTGGTTGCTTTGACATATCTGAAGACCCAGAAAGAAGGATAGTTCTCCAAGTAATGACATTTCAAATTCATTCTGCATATCCTTTGAAAATTTCTGGCTTGATGTTGAGGTTGTTGTCTGCGCTTCCTTTTCCATAGTTCGTAGGGAGTTTTGTCATTGTTGTTTCTGATCATTACTTTGTTTTGAATGTGAATTGTTGTATGCATTGCATGTGTCCAAAAAATATCTATCACTTTGGAATCCATTAACATTGTTCTATCCATTTCCTGTGTAATTATCATCCATTATGATCATGTTCCTTTGTCTCTGAGCCACTCTTTGAACCAATCTATGAGTCCATGCTCTCGTCCACTGTCATATATCTGTCCAAAACTTCTAAGTATTCTTATGAATCCATCTCTTTCCATACTATCCAAGACTCTACTTGTGCAACTGTCCATAATGTTGACCCATTTATCACTATACTATCATGAAGTCTTGATTAATATATCAAACTGTACTTATGCTAACTGACTACTCTAGATCTGTCTTCTCAAACTCTGTAAGCTGCTCGAAGGATGGTTCTTTGGTTTGTCACAGCTATCGCTTAGACTCCCCCTATCTAATATTCATATTACCTGGGAGTCTCTAAGCCGGATGGCTCAGAACAATTCCTGCTCTGACATGTATTCATCATCATATTCATTGGTAGATTCATCAACATCTTCATTGGTAGATTCATCATCTCTCTGAGCTCTGAATTCTTTCTTTCTGTCTCTGGATTCATCTTTCAATACAATGCCTGAAAGTACAATCTCTTGAACCTATTCCTTATTTACCTGTCCTTCTTTTCTTTAAATTATTTTCTAAACCTTTCTATATCTGACATCTTCCTTTTTCTCTATAGAATTTTCTTCATCTCATTTTATTGTCCATATTGCGATCTCTGGGTCCTTGTCTTTGTTCATCTCTTCTTCGTGTTTTCTTATCCACACTTTCTTACGTCTCATATCAGTGGTCTCTTTCATGGAAGTATCGATCATGCTTCTAAAATCACTAGCTATGTGTCCATAGTTATGACATTTGTAACATTCAATGTTACATGGGGCCACATAGGCATTTCTTGCTTGAACACTTGTTTTATATTCCCTGCAATCTGCAACCTTATGTCCAAAGTTAGTACAATAAAAACAATGACCATAAAATAAATTTGCCTACCTGGGAGTGAATGATCTTCTTTGTGGCGTAGTCCTTCTGAATTTTTTCCTTGACTGATCATGATCATGATTGAAGATTCTTTGTGACTTGAACATGGATGGTATTCTTGAAGATGTATCTTTAATAGTTTTCTTAGATTCCGGTTGACCATGATTCCTTCCTTTGAGTACTTCTGTATAACTCTTTCTATTTTCTTCATTCTTCTTTTGTAGCAAAGTAGAGTGTTTCTCTTCATTCTCTACAATTGATGTGGATGTTTCTGTCTCTTCAACGTTATTGTTGAGCTTGATGATTTTGACTCTTAGTGTGACAACTTCTTCTTCAAGATTCTCAGCCTCTTCTTATTTCTTCATTATCTGAGACTTCATGACCTCTTTTATTCTCTTTGCTTCTTCAAGTTGGATTTTCAATGTATTTATTTCTTCTTCCAGTCTTCTCTCTTCTTGACCAAACTCTTCCTCAAGTTGGTTTAAGTCATTGGTTATTTCCTTGAGATGATCCATCAATATCTTTTCTCTCTTTTCTACTTATTCCTTTTGTGCTTCTATGTTGGATTCTAAACATTTCTTTTGATATTCTAGAGTTTCTTCAATTATTCTGGCCTCTTCTAGTTGAGCTCTTAAATTCTTGATGACCTACTAATCTTTTTCGGAACCTTGAACACTTTCCTTTTGCTTCATCAATTCTTTCTTGGATGACTTGTTTTATTCTCTTTCTTTCTTTAGATATTCAATTGCACTGATCAATTTTTCTTTGTAATCAACTTCTGCTTCTTCATACTCTTCCTCTTATGAATTTGTCTGACATGATGAAAATTTTTCTTCTTGTTATGTATCTACATATTCTTTGGAATTTTCTGTATCTGTGATGGGAAAAGAATATATGCCATGTAACTTATCCCAAATTTCTTTGGATGATGAACATTTACCAACCTTTTCTCTTACTGGATCAGGTAATCCTTCCCAGATTAAATCCATTGCTATTTTGTTATTCTTCTTCAATTACTTGTTGGCTACAGTCTTTGCCCTTTTTGAACTATCATATCCTGTAACAACTGATAGCCAAATATAATGTCCCTGTGCCTATAAAAATACTTCCATCCTTATGCTCCACATCTCATACTTAAAACCATTCTTACCATTAAAAATTGGTACTCCATTCTCAGAATAATCTATGATCTCCTTCTAGCGGTTAAACTGTTTCCTGAAGGAACCGACTCTGATACCAATTGTTGGATTATTGAGAGGGGGGGTGAATCAATAATAGAGCAATTTAATCCTTTTTAACCATATAATCCAAGTGTTATATCAATGTAGAATTATCATCCAATAACTGCAGAGTAAATAAGCAATGAAAAAATGAACAATCATAGACATACAGAGTACACCAATGTTTTATGTGGAAACCCAAAGTGAGAGAAAACCGCATAATTCTTTTTCTTAGATGTCTTGAAGAATTACATTCATTGGAAGCACCAACTTCCTTTGTTTTCCAGTTGCAACTGGAAGGAGGCTCCAACCCCCTAGTTTTTCAGGCTACAACCTGAGGGAAGCTCCAACTCCTCAATTCTTTGGCTACAACCAGAAGGAAGCTACAACCCTCTATGACCTCCGGCTACAACTGGAAGGTGGCTACAATCACCTGTCCTTTCCCCGTCTAACCTCCCTGATGTAGAAGTAGAATTATGGAACCACTGTCACACTATCATTGTGAGATATATTGTTGTAAACCTGTACCAATCAACCTGCACCAAACAACCTATACCAATAACCTAAACCATGCATCAATCATGCATCAAACATGCACCAAACCTATACAAATAACATGTCATAACAACATGTCCAAAAAATTTATCACAACAACCTGTCTTATCAATATTATAAACCAAATAAGATCTACTCATCAAGATCAATCACCAAGACAACTCTCAAATATGTGCATCAATCAAGCATAACATAATAACTCATAATCATCACCAATATCAATATGTTCTTCTAATAATATACCAATACAAGTATGATACATCATCCATAAACCATGTGTCAACAATACTACTAACTGATAGAATATGAATGGATGTGCTCGTTTTACCATTGACAATACTATTGTCACCCAACCATAGGCTGAAGCCACCCTCCGAGCACCTTAACCTTGACAAAGAATCATTCTAGAAGAAAACCCTAGGCTAGATAGCCAAACAAAGGGTAGCGCACCTTTCCCCAAGGATAGCGCATCAACAAGAGATGATAAGATAGTCCAAACCCTAACCAAGAGATAGTCCAAGCCAAACGTGATCTGCTAGTTGCAACAATTGCAATGGAAACTCTCCTCAAACTTGCACACAAGACTAGGCACTGCAATGCGCACAAGTTGTTGTTCTGCAATTCTGAGATTGCCTACCAAAATGAGAACTGGCCTCTTATATTTATACTAATTCTGGCTAATTGCCTAGGTCGACTTCTCATTTTGGGTATCTGTCTATTCAATATATATTAATTCTTCTGGCCGACTTCTTCTCTTGGAGGCTAATAACCTAATATAAATTATCCTCTTGAGCCGATATGTCTTCTAGGGTTATTAGCTAACTCATTAGGGTTTCTTCTTTCTTTCTGGAGTATTCTATTCTCATCAAGTTTACACATGGAGGTAAATACCTCCCACATCTACCATAATATCAACACTCCCTCATAGCTAGGGAGGTATTACAGGTAATGGTCTTGAGCACGAACATACCATTCACCCGGTAGCATCAACATAGACTATCTCATGACTAGAGCATGAGCACCATGATCACCATCAATATCATCAGTTGTATCATCTCTCGAAACCATACTCCATTTGAGTAATTAGACATGATGATGGATAAGTCACTCACACCATAGAGTGATACAAGAGCCATTCTTCTAATCTGGACATATGTCCTAGAAGAGTAAATGTTCTGAACCATTTTCCATCTGGGAAAACTCTGTTCTTTGATCATCCATCTAGATGGTAATCATTTCCAATACCGTTGATAGTCTTCAAGGAAATCGAAATAAAATAGAACACAATTGTGTCTATCCATAGTAGTACATAACTACAATCCAGTGGTACACTACCACACCAAGTAACACACAAGTACTTGATCAAACAGTGTAACACATCCACCACAGTAGTATATATCTACTATCATACAATCTTCATAAAAATCATTTGATATCAACTTGCACAGAAACAATGTTATGATATAAACTGAATCATATGGGCTATTCTTCCACTCACATCTGTGAGATCTCAGAAGAGCATTTGCCCTCAAAAGGTAAGACATCAATGATGAGCTATCTGGACTATTCTTCTCAAGAAAGGAAGAATAACTGTCCTAATTTATGAGCCTGGACCATTCCCCACCCTGGGCCATTCCTCCGACACAAAACAAAGTGTAACCTGGAGAGAATGAATCTGCCCTAAGGAATGCTTGTCCCTGATTGCTGAGCCTGGACCATTCCTCACCCTAGGCCATTCCTCTGACACTAAACAAAGTGCAACCTGGAGAGAATGAATACACACTAAGGAATGACTGTCTAGACCATTTCCCCTGTTAACCACAAGAGGAAAAGACTGTCCTGCACCAACCTCCAAAACAGACCATTCCTCATGTTAACCACAATGAGAAATCGTTGTCCGGAAAGGCGGGCCAATATTCTTGAGTAACCCTCAAGAAGAGAGACTGCCCTAGACCACTCCCCATGTTAACCACAATGGGAAGTCACTGGCTATGGTACATCAACAATCTGGACCATTTTCTGAACTGGAAAATGTCTGTCCATCAGAAATCTCAATCCACTTTCTGAACTGGAAAGGAAACTGCTCATCCTGGACCATTTTTTGAACCGAAAAATGATTGTCCATAAATCAATACATATCAGTGCTCCCTCCCAACCTGGGAATCATCTCTTCCTTTTTCAATAAGGAAGTCGTCTCCATGAGCTCTAGCTTGAGTACACAAACTCTTTCATCTTGGATAGAAGCTTTACCAAAATGTCTGCTTATCTGCTCATCTGTGGAGATATGTATTGGAGAACCAATTTCTCCTTTCTGGACTTCATCACGGATAATGTGATTCTTGATTTCAAATGTACTTCGGTCTAGAACAATGTTTTTTCTCTGAAAGCTTCATGTAGCTCTGATCAATAAAGTATATCATTGTTTGGAACACTAGAACATATCCATGTGGCACTTCTTCTGTCATCATGAGATCCGATCTACTGAGTAATCATCTTGATATAATATCTCTGTTATAGAAAATCTTCACCACGCTTCTGCTGTGCACTGGAGGTTCTCCACCAAGTTATCTTTTTCCATCTGCATACAAGGGTCTCTTTCTGGTATTCCTCAAAGTCTTGAGTTTCTCTTCATACGCTCTTTGTTCAATTGCTCTGGAGAACAGTTTTTGCATTTATCTGATGTAGAATTCCAACTCATGGATGTTGCAGATGATATAATGACTTATGTAGAGATATGTCTGGTTTACTGGAAAAATTAATCATCATAGTCTTCTCCCTCCATCTGGGAGAACCTCTAGTTCTAGATATTACAATGATTTCATTCATAAGTCTTCCATACACTGTTCTTCATCATGACTTTCAGTTCCTCTGCTTGATTGATTTTAGTGAGTTCATATCAAGCTGGTAACCTTGGGATTTTTGATACAATGACTGGTTGTTCTGGCTTCTCTTTCTTTCTTTGAATCTTCGTGTTTGTCTTCATGTTTTTCTTTATCTCTTGGGTCCATGGAGTTTCTTATAGATTCCATGCCCTAAGGATTCCACTTTTTCCTTTCATCATAGAATCACAGATGTGAATGGACAACCAGGGATACTTTAGGGATTCTCTTCAAAGAAGACTTCTTCTAAGGTCGAATTGAACACGTACTGCTTTTCATGTTTGCTACCATGGATATATACTTCATCATATTCAATGGATCATAGGATTAGCTCCCTCCTAATCCTTGCTTCATGTATGAATACATTCTCTTCTTTATGGTGATATATAATTGGCTCCCTCCATCTAGGAGAGTCCACATTTCCGTCTGCATCCTTATTGTCTTCTGCAAAGTGCCATAAGTCTTTCTCCAATTTTCTCTTGATTGCTGACTTCTTTCTTCTAGGTTTCTTCAAGATTGATTTTGATTCCGGTTTATCTTGTAATAGCTTCCACAAGATTTGTTTGATATATTTCATTCTTTCTTTTATAGTGATAACAATCCTTATCTTGTTGTTCTTCCATAGATATAGTTCTTCTTGGAACATATTATATTTTAGGAGATAGATATACAAGATATGTATAGGGACTTATGCAAACAAGATATGTACAAGAACTAAGAAGAGTATTGTTACCTTAAGAAGAAGAAGTCTCTTTCATCCTGCTTAGTCTTCTTTGTGGGTTCCTTTTCTTCGGCAACTGATGCTTCATGTTTCTCCTTCCTTTTCTTTAGCTCGGGACAATGATTCTTGTAGTGACCATACTTTCGACAGTTGAAGCATTGTACTTCTGAAATGTCTTTCTCTTTATTTGGCTTCCTCCTTGAACCAAACTTCCTTTTGTTCCTAAAATTCTTGAATCTTGCTGTGAAGGCTTGATCATCGTACTTCTTTTGGGGTTTCTCTTTTGCACTAATCTTGGATTCTTCTTGTCCACAGTTCTTCAAATGTAGGATACTCCTTCCTTGTGTTCATTCTTGCGGAAAATGCATCCCATGTCTTTGGAAGACCATTGAGTACTATGTTTACCAATTCCTTCTCTAAAATGATCTATTTAATAGCTTGTAGGTGATCTCTTAACTGAGAGATTCACACAAAGTATTATTTTATGTTGTCATCATCAGTCATCTTCATGTCACAGAGCTCATTCTTCAGACTCATTACTTGTCCAATGTTTCTGACTGAGAAGAGGTTTGTTAGGGCATCGTACATCTTCTTCGATGAGTCAAGATGGGAGATGTAGGGTATCAAGTGGTATTTTATAGAATCCACTATGATACTCATGGCATTGATGTCACCATCTTTGAACTTCTCCATAGCTGCAACGTTCTGCGGTTCCTTCTCTTTCCCTTCTTCAAACTCTAGCTTCACGATCATTCCTTTCACGATATCCAACACTTTATTCTTGGCAAGGATGAGATCAATCCTTGTCTTCCACGCTCTAAATTTAGAAGCTCCATCTAACTTGTTCTCTGACTTCATAGAGTAAGTCATGGTTGCTTTGACTTGGTCAACCCTAGATTTGACCAAAAGCTCAAACTTCACGTCTTGGATTTCTGAGAGTACCAGGAGATGCGCTAGGCTAGGGCGAACTAATCTATCTGAAGATGAGGTCAATCCCTTCATTTAAGGTGCCTCAACAAGAGGATTAGGGTTTCTGCAACTGCACCTGCTAGTAACCCTAATGGCAGTGCTATGGTGACTGCTCCTGCTAGAAACCCTAGCGACAGTTCTTCAATGAGCTTAATATCCTTACGGTTATGTTTCCTTCCAGTGGCTAGACTGAATGAAGGAGGTGTGGGCCCATAAACTGTTAGAATATGAATGGATGTGCTTGTTTTACCATTGACAATATTATTGTCACCCAACCATAGGTCGAATCCACCCTTCGAGCACCTTAACCTTGACAGAGAATCATTCCAGAAACAAACCCTATGATAGATAGCCAAACAAAGGGTAGCACACCTTTCCCCAAGGATAGCGCATCAACAAGAGCTGATCCGATAGTCCAAACCATAACCAAGATATAGTCCAAGACAAACGTGATCTGCTAGTTGCAGTAGCTGCAATGGAAGCTCTCCTCAAACCTATGCATAATACTGGGCACTGCAGTGTGCACAAGTTGTTGTTCTGCAATTCTGAGACTTCCTACTAGAATGAGAACTGGCCTCTTGTATTTATACTAATTTTGGCTAACTGTCTGGGCCAACTTCTCATTCTGGGTATCTGTTTGTTCAATATATATTAATTCTTCCGACCGACTTCTTCTCTTGGAGGCTAATAACCTATTATAAACTATCCTCTTGAGCCGACATGTCTTCTAGGGTTATTAGCCAACTCATTAGGGTTTCTTCTTTCTTTCTGGAGTATTCTATTCTCGTCATGTTTACACGTGGAGGTAAATACCTCCCGCAGCTACCATAATATCAACACTAACAAGTGCCTCCAACTATGTACCAAGTATGTACCAATAATGTATCAAGTACTCATCAACTATGACTCATCAATATGTACCAACATCATCAACTATACACCTCATGTATGTGCCAACTCATCAACTACTTGTCTCAACCATGTGTCCAACATGTACCTCAACTAAAAGCCCCCATCAATTTCATCATCCAAATATGATTTGTAACTCTGTAATAGACCTGGTATATATGATCACATGCCTGCAAACCTTCCTTAACTTAACAACAAGAGACTATCATTTTCATCAAATTTTTCTTTAGTCTCACATGACTAGTTTTGGATTAGTTAACAACCCTAACTTGAAATAATCATAACTATGTACCTGTAATGAATAAAGATCTGAAAATATTACACAATGTTCTTCAGTGTGTTTTATGCAATTTCTCCAGGTGTCACTGCTTGGAACCTTCAGAAAAGGAGTTATAGCAAAAATGGCATATCTTTTTTAATTCTGGCTTATTCTAGAGAGCGACCTTGTAGAGCATGCCCCACACGGAATATTTTTTGAATGGATTTGAAAATGTTACACAGAATACTAAAAAATGTACTATAACCAACACATTTTGTCTTACTGAATTTGGATTTGTTTTGAAGAAGTTATGACGTTTTTACCCGAAACACCTTAGAAAGCATCACCAAAAGAATTTATCCTCCCTTGAATTCTGACCTTCTTTTCTTCACCTTCCCTCTGAAATTAGGCTTAGACATCCTTTGGTTACCTCAGTCACCTATAGATATTCAATATGCTCAAGTGTGATTTAAATGAGAGAGCATTGCCTCTTATTTATACTCTCCAAGTAGCTTCCTTAGAAGCATCTTCTAGGTCACTTTGCCTACTTTCCTTATTTTAGGGTTAACCCACTTCTAATTTCTCCATTAAATTTATTATTTAAATAATTTCTTTTGTATTCACTTTGAATTATAATACACTCATCACTTCACTTTATTATTTACCTTCTAAAATATCTTAAACCACTTTGACTACTTTGAACTTTTGAGGTTTCTAGATGACATATGAGGGTCCTCCAACTTTGTAAGGCCATAACTCTCAAACCGTGAGGAGTTATGTGACATTCCACATACCACCAGAAATTGCATGAAATGTAGTATCCATATAGAATAGTATTACCTACAAATATATTAAAACTCATACCGTTATCCATCAAACAAACTTGGGTCCATTACCCAAATCTGGGTTCTCCAACTTCACATGGCCATAACCCTCTAACCGTGAGGAGTTATGTGAAATTACACATACCATCGGAAATGGAAAGACATGTACTATCCATATAGAATAGTCTTACCTTCAAATATATTAAAACTCATACCATTATACATGAAACAAACTTGGGTCGATTACCCAAACCTTTGTGCTACTGGAATTTGCTACCAGACTTTCTCCAATGGTTGACATCAATCTACAATATCACTCTCCAATGGTTAACATCAATGAAAACCAACAATCCATACCAACTATCCATCAACCTAAGCCAACTGTCTGATAGAATTGTACCTATCAACAATAGGCTATCTAGATTCTTCCCTTGAGTGGCAACATTCTCGGTGGGTGTCCTCCCCCTTCTCATATCATCTTTCGATATTCTGTGCTTTTGAAATACCTGTAAAAATTCAAATAACTATAAGGGTTCCAAAATAAAACTTTAAATTAATATAAATCAATAGAGTGTTAGAATTGGAGATGAATTTCTCATTTAATGGTTAACTTACTTGGATGCTCTACAATTTAATAGAAGAATTCTTAATTAACCCAAAATATTTCTCGTAGGTGCCTATTACACTCTTAGATTCAAATAGATGAATTCTACGATGGACAAATTAAGCTTAATTTACCAACTTGTTTCCTTGTAATGAATGAAATCAGATTTGATCTCCTAGAAGGCGAGAAAAGTATAGATCCATCAATGCCACTGGAAGAACTCGTTCAAAGGAATGTCTTCAAAAGAATAGGATTGCAATAATATAGGCTTTTAGAATAACAAGCTTGCAGGAAAAATATTTTCGGGAAAACCTTTTCGGAAAAATCCTTTCAAAAGATTGGATTTCAGAAGGACTCCCTTAGAAAAATATCTTGGGGAAGACTCGCTTGGGGGGATGAAGAATGGTAGTTCATTTGAGAAACCCGACAGAGATTCCTTGAAATAATATTCAGGCCTTCAACCTCAGGAAAAGTTCTAAAAGGTGATTTGACAAGGAAAATGAGTGAATGAATATTAATAGCACCTCATTAAGTTATATAGATATATACAAATCTTTTATAATAAACGTGATTAAAATCCCTTAAAGAAATATAACTTAAACACTTAAGTCGGGAAAATCTTTGCGGGAAGAATACTTCATGATGCAATAGTCTGATAGGAAAGGTATCAAAAGGAAATCCTGATAGGCTTGTGGGTTTCAACTTTAAGGAAAACCATGAAGTAGTAACAACTGGACTTTCCGATGGAGCTGATCTAAAAAGATAAGCTCGAAAGGCTTGTGGATTTTAGATTTGAGGAAAACCCTCTAAAAGAGTTAACTTGACATTCCTATGGGAAGAACCTGAAAAGCGTTATCTAATAGGCTTGCAACCTTTTGGTTGCAAGAAAAATGTTGAACATAGTGAAATATCATTTTTGAATGGGAATTTCCAAATAGGAAATCTTGATAGGCTTATGAATTAGGAATTCTTGTGCAACCAGGAGGTGCATGAGCACGAACCCGATTTGGGGATAATTCAAAATCAGATGAATCTAAAGTAAATATGGGATGAGTAGGGATGAAATAACATGATCATTATTTAAACAATTCAATGTCATGAAATTGAGAATTATATGAAAGAGGATATTGTAAGTGAATAAGAGAAAAATACCATCTTCTATAAATAACACAAGATCCTTCAAACTTAAGAAAATAATCTTGGCATTCATATCTCATGTAAAAATTTAGTAGGGGGGCTATTTAATTTCCCTGAAATAGTAAAATTTAATGAGAGTTGTTGTAGGAACAACAAATGGTGACACATTGGGTTGAAGTAGTTATCTATGTCCTTCATAAAAATCAAAGGTTATATTACATTAGGATATTAAAGATGATTTTTTCAAGAAAAAGTGGTTTCTAACTGTACCATGGGTTCCACGTCACTAAGATTTTCTTCTGAAAGATACAAACAATTAATAATATATTCTAGGTTTGTTTTAAAGCATTATATACAAGCTAATATACATGGCTAATTGGTTTATGTTTATACCTGCATATTCCTTGCTTGGTTATGACACCTCAAATGGACCTTTTGTAATTGACTACATGCCAATGTTTATTCCTCAGCTCTCTTTTCCTGACATTGCTTTACTACCAACAAGAATCCATAGCCCCGATGAAGTTTCATTAGTATCATACAAGCATGATCACGTTGTCAGTGCATGTCCATAGACCTAGCGATTTTACTTGCACTTCCCAAAAAATTAATAGTGCTTTCAACTTACTTTTTATTTCATATTATGATCACCCTTATATTTTTTATATAAGTATTGCATATGAAAATAGTGCATGAAGGAAACAACATGATATGAGAGTTGCTTAGATATATTGGCACTGCCAATACTTGTTTTCCTCATGGGGCTACCACCTGAAGGCATAACAAAGTTAGCATTTTAATGTGTATTGAATGGAGATTTTAGAGAATACCAAAAATAAACTTATAGGCTAATATTTTGTTTTCATGTAAGCCCTAAAGCTTATTATGAGAGTACCACCATGGGAAGGAAAACACCACATTTACATCCAACTTTGTTTATGTTTTCCTCCAATGTATAACTTGAGAGTTTATCAAGATTTTAAAAGATGTGTTCATATCCAAGTTTCCATTGTTTTATCCTTGATCCCTTAATTCCACATTCTATTGTATAAAGTAGATTTTCCATTTATAAGTATCTTTAAGACAATTTAATAGAAATTTCATTTTTTATATTTCAGATAGTGAACAATCTCCCTTTTCTTCATCATACAATCAGGACAAATAAGGATGATTAAAAATGAAAAATGAACAAAATAGTTCAAAATCAATTCAAATGAAACACAAGAGAATAAAAAATAGAAACTGTATAGATGCATTCTAAAAGAAAAGTAAAATTTCCAAAATAAATCAACATGACAAGAAATCTACTATGTACAAGACTACATCACCATAGGTGATCATGATAAATATTTTTTTAGAATTTGACCATTGATAGGGATCTATTCAATCTCCCCTTCCAAAGTCTTAATCTTGAAGGTCTTGTGTTCAATTCTTTCATGAATTTGATATAGAACAAACCATAGATGTTGAAACTTAGTATGTTTCCCTTTAGGATCATTGGATTTGTCCAATTTTAGAACTAGGTCCCCAACCTAAAAATCCTTTTCACTAACAAAACTTTTATCAAACCAATGTTTGACTAATTCTTGATGTTGGTATTACTTTATCTTGTATTTTTCTCTTTCTTTCTCCATTTTTAGAAGAGTATTCAACATTTGTTTCATAACTGGAAAACTAGTCTCTTCAACAAACTGAGATAGTTGCAGGGAAGGAAAAAATATATTGGTGGGTAAAATAGCCTCTTTACCATACACTAGGAAGAAAGGAGAATTCCCTAAGGATACCTTTTGTGTCACCCTATTATCCCAAAGAGAATTGGGAAAAGCTAGATGTCAACTCCTTGATGATTAGTCATAGTATTTTTTAAGATACGAACCAGATTCTTATTTGTAGATTTAGCAAGATGGTTACCTTGGGGGAAATAGCTGACAACACAATTGATTTTAATACTTCTTTCTAATGCAAATTCTATTAATTTAAATGATGGAAAATATTTTGCATTATCAAAAACTAAAGATTGAGGCACACCAAACCTGTTAATAATATGGGATTCAAGGAAAGAGATCACCTGATTTTCATTTACTATATTTAGAGGCACAACTTATGTCCACATTGTAAAGTATTTTGTTGTTGTCAATATGTATTTGTGGAGTTGAGATAAATTAGAATTGATCTTTACAATAATGTATAAACCCCACTACTGAAAAGGACTATCAACTGAAATAGGTTGTAGAGGGAATGTAAGTTTCTTCACTTTTCCATTTGACTTCTGACATACTTCACACTTCTGGGCATAGGAATGAGCGTATTTAAACAAGGTTTTCCAATAATACATCGCTCCGAGAACTTCTTGTGTAGTAGTGTCCCCTCTAAAATGTCCTACAACAGGACCATCATGTAATTCAGAGAGGACCTTTTCTGCATATGATTTTTCCAAACATCTCAATAGGACATCATCATAGTTTCTTCTGAAAAGAATCCCTTTGATTAGATGATACTGGGAATATTTCAATCTAATATCTCTTCTTTTATGAGGTTCTAGATATTGAGGGGCATTATCATGAGTCAAGTAATACTTCATATCATAATACCAGGAATAAATAGGGGTAAGAATGTAGAAAACCTCATTTTCAATCAAAGACACCTCATTATACCATCCCTCTTCAGCTTCTGGTGCCTTTGTGGATTTTTGCTGCAAGTTTGCAAAGTCATTTCCCTTTGAAAATTTTGGAAGGTTTAATTTCCAAGTCATAGTTGTTATAGCAAGATTTGCCTCACCCTATGCAAACTTGCACATAAGGCCTTTTTCCATTTCCCTATGTAGACTTGAAGTCCCTTTTTGAAAATCCCAGAGATAAAAACATTATTTTTCCACATATACATGCCCTATTTATTATACATCATGTGTATACACAAGTTGCACCACTACAACCCGCGTACATCAGGTTTTGTGCCCAAAATTAAAAAATAGTGTTGGGTTTCCATGTCACGTCACAAGATCCATGACCCTTGACCTTCCATATACTAGAAACGTTCCAACTCGGCCCTTCAGTTCCACTTGAAGGTTATAAATGGGCCAAATCCGAGCTATGGAAAAGGGGAGAAGAATTCAACTTTGAGAGCAAAGTTACTTTAGAGAAATTATTCACTTCATATTGAGTCTGCATCCCTTTTTCCTTTTAAGTCTGAACACATTGTTCAACCCCCAAGCTCTTCCCTACTTGATTGAGAACCTCATTGTCTCTCTTATATGAGCTTGCCTTTAGTGGAGGATTGAAGTGGTGGAGGCCCAGCTGGAAGGGACTTTAGTTTCTCGGTTCTCAATTGTGGTGACACAGAAGTTTGTAACTCATTCACTTTTGATGATTACATTTTAATAGAAATACTATTTTCTCACCCAATTAATATCTTGCAAATATTCGAATTGTTATTCCATGGGTGTATTTGTTATGAACGTTGATGGATTATGCTATTGAATGTGCTAACATTATATATTATCACCATATGCTTGTGTTTCTTGTTTTTTGAGGACAAGTTGCAGATATATTGCTTTGAGTCAAGTGCGCAACGGTGGAATTCATCTAACGTCTGGACGAGTTAGGCTCTTTATCTTGTCTTGTTAGCATATTTGTTTATATAGCATACCTGAGATTAGAGTTGATTTATGCAGTCATTTCCGTCTGTTGTGGTTTACCCCTAGCTATAGAGAGATTTTCCTTGTAACAAAATTGGCGACCATACAGGGGAAAGAATCTTCTTTTCAGGGTTTGGAGTGTTTTTCTCCTTGGAATGCTCTCGTTTATATTGAGTTTCTTGTCGTCTGAATACTTGACATCCTCTGTTCATTCTGAGCCTGAGTTTCTTAGCCTTCTCCTTATCCTTGTTGTGTTTTAACACATATACACAGGTTTTTACCTGACAATCGTGTATATGAGCACCAAGAAGAGGCGTATATATGCGCGTTTCTCCCGAGCAGACTCATACATCACCCTTTGTTGCCTGGTTGCTTGGTTTGATGATTGTTGGGTAAGTTTGGATGGTTGTTGAGTCTTCTTGGGTCTCTTTTATGACTGTTAAGTGTCTGTGGAATGATAGGAAACCTTTGTTTGGTTGAATTTTTGGGTAGTTCCTTTCTCATCATCCTTTTCATTTTATTGTCCTTGCATATTGGAATGGGTGTGTGCTTCTTGATATCCTATAACTGATTATTAGGGCCCTTATAATTGATTATGATACCTCCAATCTTTATCAGGGAGTCTCAGGCCCCTCTTGGGTGAGGAATACCTACTTTAGGGAGGGAGGCCCCTTTCAACCACTTTATCTTGCTTGTGTGGATATTAGACTTTTGTTTATTTTTGGTGTGCTTTTTTATTATTAGTTGGCCTTAGGATTTTGTATTGTGTCGTGAGTTTTCATTTCCATGGTTAGTGGAGCCCTCGTGACTCCCTCAATTAGTGCTACCCAACCCTTTGTCTTTTCTCATTCCATGGGGACAAAACCTTTTGTATTTCCGAGTGGTATGTCGAATCATGATACTCAACCAATACCTTGGGTCTCTAATCATTTTTCTCATGGTATGCCATACATGTCTTCATACTTTCCATACTCTATCTTGTCTCTGTATGTGAATACTAGTTTTGGGTCTGGGGGCATGATGCCTCCTTATTCTCCCTTTTTGTTTGGTGGGAATCATATCCCTCAAACAAATCTTACGATAGGAGGTTGGAATATTCCTTCATACGGATCCAATTTTCCAGGAGAAAGTGCTCAAATGGACGGGCATTCTACTTATTACACTTCGTCCATCTATCCTTCTTCCTCCATGTTGGTTCTTATGAATGCTTTTCCTATGGAAGACCTTCATCTGGCCTCTGTTGTTTCATCCGGGGTAAGTTAGTTTTATGGTATGGGAAACTCCCTTCACGAAGTTCCTTCGTCTAGGGGAAACATATATCCTCACATAAATAACCCTTGTCATGCCACTTTCTCTTTGCAAGTGACTTCCTCGATGTCAATGCCCTTACACCCATTTATGAATTAGTATGGAGGAGGATACTATCCTACCAGATAGGGCCATGGTGTATACTAGAACCCTTCTTGGCCTACAATTTCTCAAAACTAGTCTTTCTCGGAACCTTGGTCTCAAATGCCACAACTAACCACCGCCACAAGCCCAATCACTGCAAGTCATACTATCATTATATCACCAACCTCTGCTAGTCATGTTGGAGATTGGTCATCCACCTCTGTTAGTCATGTCGAAGACCAACAACCAGCTACTACAAGTCATGTTGGGGGCACAAATCTAGTCATTTCTAGTCACACTGCACATACATCACCAAACTTTGCTAGTCATGTTGGGGATTCATCACCAACCTCTGCCAGTCATGTTGGGGATTCATCATCAACCTATGCTAGTCATGTTGAAGGTTCATCACCAACCTATGCTAGTAATGTTGGGCATTCATCACCAACCTCTGCAAGTCATGTTGGATATTTTGTACTAGCCTCTGCAAGTCATGCTGGGAGCATGTCACCAGCCACTAGAAGTCATGTTGGGGACATTCATACGATTGAGAAGCCTAGACGTGTAAGACATAATCCCAAGTTCCTTTGTATGATTTGTGAAGGATATCACCTTACTCATTTGTGCCCTGCTACTGCTGTGGTACTAGAAGCGTGGTCCTTGCCTGGGGGCCCTTCAGGTTCTGAGTCGTATTTGGTTTCCTAACCTTCTTTGGTTGATACAACAGTCATGATGATGCAATATTATTTTTGGGGGTGATGCATTTCTTGACCTTTCTTTCTTGCATCATGTTCAACCAACAGTCATGTTGATGCAATCTTCGGCCGACACTGCTCCTATTTTTGGGGGTGATGCGTCTCTTGACCTTGTTGTCTCACATCCTATTCAAACATTGATTGAAGAAGTGGTCATGCTGATGCAATCTTCGGTTGATCCCACTCTTCCCTTGGAGAGTAACAAGCCTAAGGAAGTGACATTATCGATGCAATATTTGGTCAATCCCACTCTTGTTTTGGAGGGTGATGCGTCCTTCAACCATGTCCTTAGCATTTCTATTCTTGTACCTTCTGAACAAGGGAGCATTCTACTCTCTCTAAGCACACTCCCTCCAAGTCCTAGGGTGGTTTTCTTTGATTGGAATGATCTTGTAGAGCCTCGACTTCCTTCTTGTACACCCTTCCAAATAAGGGGAATTCTTCGATATATTGTAGATAAGGTAACCTCTACAATTGTTTTTTCCTCCTCGACTTGGAAAGCTTTGGGTTTTCCCAAGATTGTGTCAACTATCTTTGAGTTGCTGACTTTCGACAGAAGTCCTGTACAGGAGTCGTGGCCTCCCCAATTATATGATTCTTAGAACAACATCCTCCAAGTCTAATTTAAGCTCTTTCCTGACTCTTTTAAAAAGCGAAAAGATTGTCGAGTGAACTTGTCTCTTTTACACTCGTTAATTGGATTTGAAAGGTCGTGAGTCTTGGTTAAGATCTTTTCCGACTATTTTAAAAGAAAAAATATCGCCAAGTGAACTTGTCTCTTTCACACTCGTAAATAGGATTTGAAAGGACGTCTATTTGGTGCAAGTTTATCCCTTTTTCAAACCAAATAGACTAAGATTATGAAAAATGACATTTTTTGGCATTAAGTTGTAATTGTATATCATTCTCTTGCTTACAGTATTGAGCCTGTTGTTGGTTCTCACTTTTGCGTTATAAGCCTCTCACCTCAGCAGTTTGCATCATCATCCAAGCAAAGCCTTATTTATATCCTTTGCAACTTGACACCCTATACCCAAGAAGAAACATTCCCCCAAGTTTCCATCTCCCGCATGCACCTCCTTGCATTGAGCATAGGTACGTTCCACTGCTGGAAGTAGATTGCTTACTTGCGATACTTGTTTCCTCCTTTGTATCATAACATCCATTTGACTATGAAAAACCAAAAAAAATACGAGACGGAAAAGAATATTATCTTATATTGGCATCAGTCGTGTTGCCTTTAAACAAAACACAATTTTTTTGAGTCCAAATGCCATCAATTTCGGGTTTATCATGAGCTTAGGAAGTTGAGCTCGTTACAAAGAGTTTAATCCCCCAATTGGTTACTCTTCTAGTCCCTATGGAGAGTTTGATTGATGCCTCCTACATCTCAAAGTTTCATCGTTGAGTCTATGTTTCCAGAGTCTTCTATATGTCTCATGCTCTTGTTCAAATGATGTCTATCAACCCGTGTCGACCATTCCTCATAACTCTTGACTTTGCATGTCAGCCATACCCTCAATGTATATTATAATTACATGAATCTTGTAGTCTTATTGCACACCCTAGCCCTACTTTACTCATTGGTAGGTAACCTTGAACCCAACAATCAACATTTCATCATTGGTCATTGACTGGGTGGTTTCCCTTGTGTTTGACGAAAAGAAATATATTCACACATTGGGATCCATGCAGTGTCTTGGATTCCATTAGACTTCTTGGTGGTTTCCTTGCCTTTCTTAGCAATTTTCCTTATTTGCTACTATTCAGAGGGTATTTTCCGTGTACCACTTGCATCTGGAACACGTGAAAGACGCATAGGGTTGTTGGTTTGTGAACATGTTCTTCGTCCGATTTCCTTCAAATCATCATGCTCCTACTTTGTACCTCATGCTGAATGATGAGAGATTCCTTAATTCTTTCCTTTCAGTGGGTCTCCTTTCATTGAATTCACCTCATCTATTATGGAGACGAGACCTAGAGTTCTATGAGTGCCTAGAGGCTTGCAGTCATTAGTGGCAGGTTCTCTCACCATCGACAGTTGGGAATACATCAATGTCTCCTGATCGATGGATTCTTCAAGTGTTCAACCCTGACACATCTATTCACACTTGTAAGAATATACTCGGTGCCTTGATACCTACTTTCATTATTGGTAGGTTGTCTCACGTTTGTTAACAATATACCTTAATGATCGGTAATCAAATGAAGTCTCATTATGTTTTACCTCAACTCCTTTATTCACACGATGTAGACTTGCACCTTTTGAGGATTGTGTAGAAGACTTGAAGGCATTAGTTTATAGTCGCAACTTTCCTGAGCTACTACTACTTTTCATTGGACCAGTACCTATGTGACCTCAATGATCATGGGAGATCAGATTATACTCCATTGTATACATATATGTTCAGATTAATTTTGAGACTGGTTTTATTGGGCCTTGTTTGTGACTATGAAAACCTTTGGCATGTATCCACCTTTATATTGCCTACTTATGGCCATGAACAACTCTTTGGTACATTTTCACATGGATCTACAGTGTAATTCAAATTGGTAGCCATGTGCGCAAAGTCAGTGTAGATCATAATGAGAAACTAGTTCTTCCAGCTGGGTCCCCATTACTCCACTTCTAAGTATTATAATGTATTTCGGCCATCACAGATACTCCTCTGACCTCACACATTAGGGGGCATATGTTATAGAAATATTTTCCTCACCCTATGCAAACTTGCACATAAGGCCTTTTTCCATTTCCCCATGCAGACTTGAAGTCCCTTTTTGCAAATCCCAGAGATAAAAACATTATTTTTCCACATATACATTCCCTATCTATTATACATCA
>ML806192.1:246813-272013 GCA_009831015.1 Picea engelmannii | reverse complement strand
CAAGAAAAATGTTGAACATAGTGAAATATCATTTTTGAATGGGAATTTCCAAATAGGAAATCTTGATAGGCTTATGAATTAGGAATTCTTGTGCAACCAGGAGGTGCATGAGCACGAACCCGATTTGGGGATAATTCAAAATCAGATGAATCTAAAGTAAATATGGGATGAGTAGGGATGAAATAACATGATCATTATTTAAACAATTCAATGTCATGAAATTGAGAATTATATGAAAGAGGATATTGTAAGTGAATAAGAGAAAAATACCATCTTCTATAAATAACACAAGATCCTTCAAACTTAAGAAAATAATCTTGGCATTCATATCTCATGTAAAAATTTAGTAGGGGGGCTATTTAATTTCCCTGAAATAGTAAAATTTAATGAGAGTTGTTGTAGGAACAACAAATGGTGACACATTGGGTTGAAGTAGTTATCTATGTCCTTCATAAAAATCAAAGGTTATATTACATTAGGATATTAAAGATGATTTTTTCAAGAAAAAGTGGTTTCTAACTGTACCATGGGTTCCACGTCACTAAGATTTTCTTCTGAAAGATACAAACAATTAATAATATATTCTAGGTTTGTTTTAAAGCATTATATACAAGCTAATATACATGGCTAATTGGTTTATGTTTATACCTGCATATTCCTTGCTTGGTTATGACACCTCAAATGGACCTTTTGTAATTGACTACATGCCAATGTTTATTCCTCAGCTCTCTTTTCCTGACATTGCTTTACTACCAACAAGAATCCATAGCCCCGATGAAGTTTCATTAGTATCATACAAGCATGATCACGTTGTCAGTGCATGTCCATAGACCTAGCGATTTTACTTGCACTTCCCAAAAAATTAATAGTGCTTTCAACTTACTTTTTATTTCATATTATGATCACCCTTATATTTTTTATATAAGTATTGCATATGAAAATAGTGCATGAAGGAAACAACATGATATGAGAGTTGCTTAGATATATTGGCACTGCCAATACTTGTTTTCCTCATGGGGCTACCACCTGAAGGCATAACAAAGTTAGCATTTTAATGTGTATTGAATGGAGATTTTAGAGAATACCAAAAATAAACTTATAGGCTAATATTTTGTTTTCATGTAAGCCCTAAAGCTTATTATGAGAGTACCACCATGGGAAGGAAAACACCACATTTACATCCAACTTTGTTTATGTTTTCCTCCAATGTATAACTTGAGAGTTTATCAAGATTTTAAAAGATGTGTTCATATCCAAGTTTCCATTGTTTTATCCTTGATCCCTTAATTCCACATTCTATTGTATAAAGTAGATTTTCCATTTATAAGTATCTTTAAGACAATTTAATAGAAATTTCATTTTTTATATTTCAGATAGTGAACAATCTCCCTTTTCTTCATCATACAATCAGGACAAATAAGGATGATTAAAAATGAAAAATGAACAAAATAGTTCAAAATCAATTCAAATGAAACACAAGAGAATAAAAAATAGAAACTGTATAGATGCATTCTAAAAGAAAAGTAAAATTTCCAAAATAAATCAACATGACAAGAAATCTACTATGTACAAGACTACATCACCATAGGTGATCATGATAAATATTTTTTTAGAATTTGACCATTGATAGGGATCTATTCAATCTCCCCTTCCAAAGTCTTAATCTTGAAGGTCTTGTGTTCAATTCTTTCATGAATTTGATATAGAACAAACCATAGATGTTGAAACTTAGTATGTTTCCCTTTAGGATCATTGGATTTGTCCAATTTTAGAACTAGGTCCCCAACCTAAAAATCCTTTTCACTAACAAAACTTTTATCAAACCAATGTTTGACTAATTCTTGATGTTGGTATTACTTTATCTTGTATTTTTCTCTTTCTTTCTCCATTTTTAGAAGAGTATTCAACATTTGTTTCATAACTGGAAAACTAGTCTCTTCAACAAACTGAGATAGTTGCAGGGAAGGAAAAAATATATTGGTGGGTAAAATAGCCTCTTTACCATACACTAGGAAGAAAGGAGAATTCCCTAAGGATACCTTTTGTGTCACCCTATTATCCCAAAGAGAATTGGGAAAAGCTAGATGTCAACTCCTTGATGATTAGTCATAGTATTTTTTAAGATACGAACCAGATTCTTATTTGTAGATTTAGCAAGATGGTTACCTTGGGGGAAATAGCTGACAACACAATTGATTTTAATACTTCTTTCTAATGCAAATTCTATTAATTTAAATGATGGAAAATATTTTGCATTATCAAAAACTAAAGATTGAGGCACACCAAACCTGTTAATAATATGGGATTCAAGGAAAGAGATCACCTGATTTTCATTTACTATATTTAGAGGCACAACTTATGTCCACATTGTAAAGTATTTTGTTGTTGTCAATATGTATTTGTGGAGTTGAGATAAATTAGAATTGATCTTTACAATAATGTATAAACCCCACTACTGAAAAGGACTATCAACTGAAATAGGTTGTAGAGGGAATGTAAGTTTCTTCACTTTTCCATTTGACTTCTGACATACTTCACACTTCTGGGCATAGGAATGAGCGTATTTAAACAAGGTTTTCCAATAATACATCGCTCCGAGAACTTCTTGTGTAGTAGTGTCCCCTCTAAAATGTCCTACAACAGGACCATCATGTAATTCAGAGAGGACCTTTTCTGCATATGATTTTTCCAAACATCTCAATAGGACATCATCATAGTTTCTTCTGAAAAGAATCCCTTTGATTAGATGATACTGGGAATATTTCAATCTAATATCTCTTCTTTTATGAGGTTCTAGATATTGAGGGGCATTATCATGAGTCAAGTAATACTTCATATCATAATACCAGGAATAAATAGGGGTAAGAATGTAGAAAACCTCATTTTCAATCAAAGACACCTCATTATACCATCCCTCTTCAGCTTCTGGTGCCTTTGTGGATTTTTGCTGCAAGTTTGCAAAGTCATTTCCCTTTGAAAATTTTGGAAGGTTTAATTTCCAAGTCATAGTTGTTATAGCAAGATTTGCCTCACCCTATGCAAACTTGCACATAAGGCCTTTTTCCATTTCCCTATGTAGACTTGAAGTCCCTTTTTGAAAATCCCAGAGATAAAAACATTATTTTTCCACATATACATGCCCTATTTATTATACATCATGTGTATACACAAGTTGCACCACTACAACCCGCGTACATCAGGTTTTGTGCCCAAAATTAAAAAATAGTGTTGGGTTTCCATGTCACGTCACAAGATCCATGACCCTTGACCTTCCATATACTAGAAACGTTCCAACTCGGCCCTTCAGTTCCACTTGAAGGTTATAAATGGGCCAAATCCGAGCTATGGAAAAGGGGAGAAGAATTCAACTTTGAGAGCAAAGTTACTTTAGAGAAATTATTCACTTCATATTGAGTCTGCATCCCTTTTTCCTTTTAAGTCTGAACACATTGTTCAACCCCCAAGCTCTTCCCTACTTGATTGAGAACCTCATTGTCTCTCTTATATGAGCTTGCCTTTAGTGGAGGATTGAAGTGGTGGAGGCCCAGCTGGAAGGGACTTTAGTTTCTCGGTTCTCAATTGTGGTGACACAGAAGTTTGTAACTCATTCACTTTTGATGATTACATTTTAATAGAAATACTATTTTCTCACCCAATTAATATCTTGCAAATATTCGAATTGTTATTCCATGGGTGTATTTGTTATGAACGTTGATGGATTATGCTATTGAATGTGCTAACATTATATATTATCACCATATGCTTGTGTTTCTTGTTTTTTGAGGACAAGTTGCAGATATATTGCTTTGAGTCAAGTGCGCAACGGTGGAATTCATCTAACGTCTGGACGAGTTAGGCTCTTTATCTTGTCTTGTTAGCATATTTGTTTATATAGCATACCTGAGATTAGAGTTGATTTATGCAGTCATTTCCGTCTGTTGTGGTTTACCCCTAGCTATAGAGAGATTTTCCTTGTAACAAAATTGGCGACCATACAGGGGAAAGAATCTTCTTTTCAGGGTTTGGAGTGTTTTTCTCCTTGGAATGCTCTCGTTTATATTGAGTTTCTTGTCGTCTGAATACTTGACATCCTCTGTTCATTCTGAGCCTGAGTTTCTTAGCCTTCTCCTTATCCTTGTTGTGTTTTAACACATATACACAGGTTTTTACCTGACAATCGTGTATATGAGCACCAAGAAGAGGCGTATATATGCGCGTTTCTCCCGAGCAGACTCATACATCACCCTTTGTTGCCTGGTTGCTTGGTTTGATGATTGTTGGGTAAGTTTGGATGGTTGTTGAGTCTTCTTGGGTCTCTTTTATGACTGTTAAGTGTCTGTGGAATGATAGGAAACCTTTGTTTGGTTGAATTTTTGGGTAGTTCCTTTCTCATCATCCTTTTCATTTTATTGTCCTTGCATATTGGAATGGGTGTGTGCTTCTTGATATCCTATAACTGATTATTAGGGCCCTTATAATTGATTATGATACCTCCAATCTTTATCAGGGAGTCTCAGGCCCCTCTTGGGTGAGGAATACCTACTTTAGGGAGGGAGGCCCCTTTCAACCACTTTATCTTGCTTGTGTGGATATTAGACTTTTGTTTATTTTTGGTGTGCTTTTTTATTATTAGTTGGCCTTAGGATTTTGTATTGTGTCGTGAGTTTTCATTTCCATGGTTAGTGGAGCCCTCGTGACTCCCTCAATTAGTGCTACCCAACCCTTTGTCTTTTCTCATTCCATGGGGACAAAACCTTTTGTATTTCCGAGTGGTATGTCGAATCATGATACTCAACCAATACCTTGGGTCTCTAATCATTTTTCTCATGGTATGCCATACATGTCTTCATACTTTCCATACTCTATCTTGTCTCTGTATGTGAATACTAGTTTTGGGTCTGGGGGCATGATGCCTCCTTATTCTCCCTTTTTGTTTGGTGGGAATCATATCCCTCAAACAAATCTTACGATAGGAGGTTGGAATATTCCTTCATACGGATCCAATTTTCCAGGAGAAAGTGCTCAAATGGACGGGCATTCTACTTATTACACTTCGTCCATCTATCCTTCTTCCTCCATGTTGGTTCTTATGAATGCTTTTCCTATGGAAGACCTTCATCTGGCCTCTGTTGTTTCATCCGGGGTAAGTTAGTTTTATGGTATGGGAAACTCCCTTCACGAAGTTCCTTCGTCTAGGGGAAACATATATCCTCACATAAATAACCCTTGTCATGCCACTTTCTCTTTGCAAGTGACTTCCTCGATGTCAATGCCCTTACACCCATTTATGAATTAGTATGGAGGAGGATACTATCCTACCAGATAGGGCCATGGTGTATACTAGAACCCTTCTTGGCCTACAATTTCTCAAAACTAGTCTTTCTCGGAACCTTGGTCTCAAATGCCACAACTAACCACCGCCACAAGCCCAATCACTGCAAGTCATACTATCATTATATCACCAACCTCTGCTAGTCATGTTGGAGATTGGTCATCCACCTCTGTTAGTCATGTCGAAGACCAACAACCAGCTACTACAAGTCATGTTGGGGGCACAAATCTAGTCATTTCTAGTCACACTGCACATACATCACCAAACTTTGCTAGTCATGTTGGGGATTCATCACCAACCTCTGCCAGTCATGTTGGGGATTCATCATCAACCTATGCTAGTCATGTTGAAGGTTCATCACCAACCTATGCTAGTAATGTTGGGCATTCATCACCAACCTCTGCAAGTCATGTTGGATATTTTGTACTAGCCTCTGCAAGTCATGCTGGGAGCATGTCACCAGCCACTAGAAGTCATGTTGGGGACATTCATACGATTGAGAAGCCTAGACGTGTAAGACATAATCCCAAGTTCCTTTGTATGATTTGTGAAGGATATCACCTTACTCATTTGTGCCCTGCTACTGCTGTGGTACTAGAAGCGTGGTCCTTGCCTGGGGGCCCTTCAGGTTCTGAGTCGTATTTGGTTTCCTAACCTTCTTTGGTTGATACAACAGTCATGATGATGCAATATTATTTTTGGGGGTGATGCATTTCTTGACCTTTCTTTCTTGCATCATGTTCAACCAACAGTCATGTTGATGCAATCTTCGGCCGACACTGCTCCTATTTTTGGGGGTGATGCGTCTCTTGACCTTGTTGTCTCACATCCTATTCAAACATTGATTGAAGAAGTGGTCATGCTGATGCAATCTTCGGTTGATCCCACTCTTCCCTTGGAGAGTAACAAGCCTAAGGAAGTGACATTATCGATGCAATATTTGGTCAATCCCACTCTTGTTTTGGAGGGTGATGCGTCCTTCAACCATGTCCTTAGCATTTCTATTCTTGTACCTTCTGAACAAGGGAGCATTCTACTCTCTCTAAGCACACTCCCTCCAAGTCCTAGGGTGGTTTTCTTTGATTGGAATGATCTTGTAGAGCCTCGACTTCCTTCTTGTACACCCTTCCAAATAAGGGGAATTCTTCGATATATTGTAGATAAGGTAACCTCTACAATTGTTTTTTCCTCCTCGACTTGGAAAGCTTTGGGTTTTCCCAAGATTGTGTCAACTATCTTTGAGTTGCTGACTTTCGACAGAAGTCCTGTACAGGAGTCGTGGCCTCCCCAATTATATGATTCTTAGAACAACATCCTCCAAGTCTAATTTAAGCTCTTTCCTGACTCTTTTAAAAAGCGAAAAGATTGTCGAGTGAACTTGTCTCTTTTACACTCGTTAATTGGATTTGAAAGGTCGTGAGTCTTGGTTAAGATCTTTTCCGACTATTTTAAAAGAAAAAATATCGCCAAGTGAACTTGTCTCTTTCACACTCGTAAATAGGATTTGAAAGGACGTCTATTTGGTGCAAGTTTATCCCTTTTTCAAACCAAATAGACTAAGATTATGAAAAATGACATTTTTTGGCATTAAGTTGTAATTGTATATCATTCTCTTGCTTACAGTATTGAGCCTGTTGTTGGTTCTCACTTTTGCGTTATAAGCCTCTCACCTCAGCAGTTTGCATCATCATCCAAGCAAAGCCTTATTTATATCCTTTGCAACTTGACACCCTATACCCAAGAAGAAACATTCCCCCAAGTTTCCATCTCCCGCATGCACCTCCTTGCATTGAGCATAGGTACGTTCCACTGCTGGAAGTAGATTGCTTACTTGCGATACTTGTTTCCTCCTTTGTATCATAACATCCATTTGACTATGAAAAACCAAAAAAAATACGAGACGGAAAAGAATATTATCTTATATTGGCATCAGTCGTGTTGCCTTTAAACAAAACACAATTTTTTTGAGTCCAAATGCCATCAATTTCGGGTTTATCATGAGCTTAGGAAGTTGAGCTCGTTACAAAGAGTTTAATCCCCCAATTGGTTACTCTTCTAGTCCCTATGGAGAGTTTGATTGATGCCTCCTACATCTCAAAGTTTCATCGTTGAGTCTATGTTTCCAGAGTCTTCTATATGTCTCATGCTCTTGTTCAAATGATGTCTATCAACCCGTGTCGACCATTCCTCATAACTCTTGACTTTGCATGTCAGCCATACCCTCAATGTATATTATAATTACATGAATCTTGTAGTCTTATTGCACACCCTAGCCCTACTTTACTCATTGGTAGGTAACCTTGAACCCAACAATCAACATTTCATCATTGGTCATTGACTGGGTGGTTTCCCTTGTGTTTGACGAAAAGAAATATATTCACACATTGGGATCCATGCAGTGTCTTGGATTCCATTAGACTTCTTGGTGGTTTCCTTGCCTTTCTTAGCAATTTTCCTTATTTGCTACTATTCAGAGGGTATTTTCCGTGTACCACTTGCATCTGGAACACGTGAAAGACGCATAGGGTTGTTGGTTTGTGAACATGTTCTTCGTCCGATTTCCTTCAAATCATCATGCTCCTACTTTGTACCTCATGCTGAATGATGAGAGATTCCTTAATTCTTTCCTTTCAGTGGGTCTCCTTTCATTGAATTCACCTCATCTATTATGGAGACGAGACCTAGAGTTCTATGAGTGCCTAGAGGCTTGCAGTCATTAGTGGCAGGTTCTCTCACCATCGACAGTTGGGAATACATCAATGTCTCCTGATCGATGGATTCTTCAAGTGTTCAACCCTGACACATCTATTCACACTTGTAAGAATATACTCGGTGCCTTGATACCTACTTTCATTATTGGTAGGTTGTCTCACGTTTGTTAACAATATACCTTAATGATCGGTAATCAAATGAAGTCTCATTATGTTTTACCTCAACTCCTTTATTCACACGATGTAGACTTGCACCTTTTGAGGATTGTGTAGAAGACTTGAAGGCATTAGTTTATAGTCGCAACTTTCCTGAGCTACTACTACTTTTCATTGGACCAGTACCTATGTGACCTCAATGATCATGGGAGATCAGATTATACTCCATTGTATACATATATGTTCAGATTAATTTTGAGACTGGTTTTATTGGGCCTTGTTTGTGACTATGAAAACCTTTGGCATGTATCCACCTTTATATTGCCTACTTATGGCCATGAACAACTCTTTGGTACATTTTCACATGGATCTACAGTGTAATTCAAATTGGTAGCCATGTGCGCAAAGTCAGTGTAGATCATAATGAGAAACTAGTTCTTCCAGCTGGGTCCCCATTACTCCACTTCTAAGTATTATAATGTATTTCGGCCATCACAGATACTCCTCTGACCTCACACATTAGGGGGCATATGTTATAGAAATATTTTCCTCACCCTATGCAAACTTGCACATAAGGCCTTTTTCCATTTCCCCATGCAGACTTGAAGTCCCTTTTTGCAAATCCCAGAGATAAAAACATTATTTTTCCACATATACATTCCCTATCTATTATACATCATTTGTATACGCAGGTTGCACCACTACAGCCTGCGTACATTAGGTTTTGTGCCCAAAATAAAAAAAAATGGTGTCGGGTTTCCATGTTACATCACAAGATCCATGATCCTTGACCTTCCATATACTGGAAACATTTCGTTCTTGACCCTTTAGTTCCAATTGAAGGCTATAAATGGGTCGAATCCGAGCTACGGAAAATGGGAGAAGAATTCAACTTTGAGATCAAAGTTACTGTAGAGAAATTATTGACTTCATATTGAGTCTGCATCCCTTTGTCCTTTTAAGTCTGAACACATTGTTCATCCCCCAAGCTCTTCCCTACTTGATTGAGAACCTTATTGTCTCTCTTATATGAGCTTGCATTTGGTGGAGGATTGAAGTGGTGGAGGCCCAGCTAGAAGGGACTTAGTTTCTTGGTTAAGAACCATGCTGACACAAAAGTTTGTAACTCATTCACTTCTACTAATTACATTTTAATAGAAATACTCTTTTCTCGTCCAATTAATATCTTGCAATATTCGAATTGTTATTCCATGGGTGTATTTGTTATGAATGTTGATGGATTATGCTATTGAATGTGATAACATTATATATTATCACCATATGTTTGCGTATCTTGGTTGTTGAGGACAAGTTGCAGGTATATTTCTTTGAGACAAGTGCTCAACAATGGACTTCATCGAACATCTAGACAAGGTAGGCTCTTTATCTTGTCTTGTTAGCATATTTGTTTATAAATCATACCTAAGATTAGAGTTGATTTATGAAGTCATTTCCATCTATTTTGGTTTACCCCTAGCCATAAAGAGATTTTCCTCATAACAATACTCTTGTAATGCAATCATCCAATGAGCTCTTTTTTCTCCTAAATCTTTTTGCACTAGCAAATTTCTAACTGTAAGGTAGGGAACCACAACCTTGGCTATAGACTTCAAAAGGTAAGGCCTAAAATCCTTAATTGCTTTGAATACAATATAGGCTTGTTTGTCTACTTCAGGATGGTTGAGCTCTTCCCCCTGTAGTCTTGAACTCATAAATTCAATTGGGTATTCATTTCCTTCATTATTTTTTTGAGTAAGTACTACAACAAATGTAGTATTAGAAGAAAATGTGTATAAGATGAAATATTTATCAAAATTGGGACTCATCAAGGCATGATCCCTTGCAATCTATTCCCTAATATGGATAATGGATTCTTTTTCTTTTGGTCCCCATTCAAATTTTTCATTTTTCTTTATGATATATTGTAAGGGTTTGACCATCTAAGAAAATCTTGGGAAAAACTTGCATACATAATTGATCTTGCGAAGAAGAGGTTTCATGGATCTCTTATTATGTGGGAAATAAATCTTTGAAATTGTCTCTATTCTTTTGGGATTAATCATTATCCATGATTTGGATACAAGAAACCCTAGAAGTCTTCCCTCATCTACTACAAAAAAAAACTTCTTAGGATTAAGAGAAATTCCATACCTCCTGCATCTATCAAAAATCTGTCTAAGGTGGCTAACATGATCTCTTCTATTTTTAGAGAAAACAATAACATCATCTAGATATACAACAAGAGATTTATCAATCAGTCCTCGAAAGGCAATATCTATTTCTCTCTGAAAAAGTAGCACCAACATTTATCAATCCAAATGGAATTTTTCTATAGGCATATTGTGACATCCCCAATATAATCCCCAATTTAATTAATGCTTATGTAGATATAATGTGTGGCTACGACCAAAGCGATGTAACATGCAAATTGTATTTCTATGTTTTAGTAATAAAATGTGATGCCAGCTGCTAAGGGGACATGGAAAAGAGATGGGGGCTGAATTAATCCACAAGAGAGGGGAGGGTATAAGATAATTTTCAAGAGGGGTCTAAGGGGGAATTACCCATGGATATTAATCCAACCCATTTTCCTAAAATTCCTATTTGTATATGAACCTTCTAATTTCTGTTTGAGTGTTCCCAAAGCGAATCATTGAATACATGTAAGAGGGTGGGTGTGAGTAGTCACATCCCAAAGTTATTGGGCACATGGGGGTTGAATAAAATCATCTTGGGGAAGAGTGTGATTCAAGAAAAGAAATCCAAAGGGATAAAATTCGTATGGGTTGGGACAACAATATAACACATGGAGTTTTGTGCATGGGGAGTAAGGAGAGAGAAAAAAAAATATAACTTGGAGTTGGTGAAACAATGGAGGGGGAATTCTAGAGAAAGTTGGAGTGTATTGGAGCGTATTTGGAGCTATAAACTGAAGAACCAATTTGTCAGGCATGGAGAGTGAAATCCTGAGTGAGTTGCACTAAAACAACAAGTGTTTGTTGGTATTTCTCCTAGCAATAATTTCCCTTGAGTTCCTAGCTGAGAGATTCTTAGCTACCTATGCCAGAGAGACCTTGATAAAAGAATGGGATGGCCATTGGCACATGGGCATACCCAGGGTTCAATGCTCCAACATTGCACCAACAAAACCCTAACTACCGGCCCTTTCGGCAACACCTGCGAAGCAAATGAATTCTCACCCGATGCAGAGGCAGGGGTGGTTGCAGGACTCAAGTGTCTACAACCTAGCTAGGACACAGATCTATGATTACAACACTTAATAGAGAAATTAGCATTTAACATTCATCGTTATTTAACCCTTATTCACATCGCAGGTCGAAAACCTAGTTACAGAGCAACGTAGTATTCAACAAGATCTAATACATCCAAGCACTTAGCATATAGAAATAGATTAGATATAGCATTCATTCACATTACTAAGCACTAAGATACTATATCAGATGCATCTAACATATATCACTGCACTAAGAATAAATCACATCAATAACATAACAACTATAATGCACAAAGCAACCACAACACAGGATATACGTGGTTCACCCCAGTGTGGGGCTACGCCCACCAACTCTTCTCTTCTTTATTGTCTTCTTTCAATCTTCTACAATCATGGAGCCACAAGAACCCACTCTACATAGGACAAGAGATCTGCATGCACCTCGCCATATCCTCCTTCCCCGAGCTAGGTTACAACACAAAGCATCTTTACAGTCACTTGCACTTAGCCCTGCAAGTTCTCATGCACACAGTATGCATAAAGCTAACTCAATCACATAGATCCAACTACTTACATCACTTGCACTCAACACAATATAGCACTTAACACCATGTCTCTCTTAGACCTAGTGTTCTATTTCTTACATCGTCTAGCTTTCTATTTATGCATTACAAAAGGGGCCAAGGCATGGGTAAACCCATGGGCCGACATCCCATACCTGTTACATAAACCCTAAGCCTAAAAATTCTCTAATAAAGGGCTGAGATCTCATGATCTCCACTTCGTCTTGCACTCCGCCTTCAACCAGCCCATCGAAGTCCCAAAATTGGTCAAACATGACCAAGATTATCCAAAACTTATTCAAGGGCCAACAGGCCCCCAACACTCACCTGGGACTTATCCCGAGTCACTCTAATCTGGGTAACTCTGCCTCAAATTCCTTGAGCTTGGCTCAAGATACCTCGACCTGTTGCTTCGCTAGAGCCTCTTGCTCGATGAACTCTTGAATAACCTTCTCCATCATAGGTTCTTCCAAGCGTTGTTCCACTGTGGTGACCACTTGTTCCAGTTCTGCACCTCGTCCTTCAATTTCCTCAAAATGTATGCAAGCTGCATCCTGCACTGGTTGGAGTCGTTGAGTCACTTCCATGACCTTTGGAGTCGTTGAGTCACTTCCATGACCTTTGGAGTCGCTGAGTCACTTCCATGACCTTACTCTGGGTGGCATGGACCTGCTACTGAACCATGCACTATTCCTGGGATCGTTTCATCCTCTCGACCACTGATAGTGGCTTCAACTGCACTTGCACCGTTGCTGCTTGCTGCTTGGCCTCCTAAAGTTGTGACTCCAGTGTCCTTAGTTTAGGGTCCTTTGCAAGGTGCTTGTAAGTCTATGCACTTTGACTACTGAGATGTTTACATTCTAAGGCCAATGCCTTGATTCTCTGGGCTGCACTTCTGGCAGTTTCTTCTCTTTGGTATCACACTTCCTGCGGAGTGCTTAGCACGGCTTGTAACTCCAGTTCTGCTATCCTCTGTTGGAGATGCTTAATGGATTCAACAAGCTTCCCTACTTGGCTTTCCACTAGGTCTTATTCCATCTATTCTAAGCCCTTCACAGAGTGAAGTGCTCTAGTGACTACTTATTTAACTCCAATATGCTCTGCGAGTAGTTGTTCCTTCTCCTTCTAGATCTGCGCTCTATCCTTTGCAAACTTGGTTTGGATGTCATCTTTTTCCTATTGCACAATCCGACATTGTTCTTTGGTGATCTTAAAATAGGGGGCTGACTTGTTATGCTATGCAACCACCCTCTACTCCATTAAAATAAACTTCAAGACCTTGCTCAATGTCATAGTTGTGCACGAGAAAGTATGTGTCAAGTTTATGCATCTTTTATGTGTTTATGTGTGAGTTTTTTAAAAGGTTAAATATGTTGTTTACATAAATACAACAGCTAAACTAACTTGCAACAAAAAAATCATCAAACTCACAACAATAACAAGGTGATAAAGGAGTTCACCCCCAACCCTTGAGCCTCCATCAATGGACTAGGCTCTCTGGGATTAGTTTGTCAAAGATTCTTTTACAAGATGCTGCTCAACTCCAATGGATTTACTGAATGTACCATTGGGTTCAGAATACATAAAAACCCGAAAAATGACTAATAGAACTCTGAAAACGGACCATGGCTCATCCGGGCATGACCTCTTCTACATGTGGCCTTGAGCTTCCTTGAGCTTCCTTATGGCAAAAAAACCTGTAAAAGTCCTCAAATGGATCTGAAACCCGTCCCAATGTGTTCAAAGCATAACAATTAGTCAAAAATGACTATTCAGTCACAGAAAACAGACTTGGGCTCATATGAGCATGGCCTCCTTCAATGGTGGCCCTAAGCTCCCTAGAGCTCCCTGAAACTTCAATGGTGTAAAACCTACAATATAAGCCTCCAAATTCCTTTGAAGATAGTGCCAATGGATTCAGAACATCCAAAAACCCCTAGTTGGGCTTTTTCGGCACCTCATTTGGCCAAAAACTGAAGAAGTTAGGCCTCCTACCATTTTCCTCCTTCAAGCTTGTTGTCTCTGGTTCGCCAAAACGCACTCCTGTGTCAGTAACCTGGCTTCTGGGCGTTTCTCATGCCTAAACCAAGCACTCACGCACATCTCCACAAAACACACAAAAATGTAGAATGGTTAGGGAACCTATCCCCCAAACCACGGAGGTGTTGGGCACATGGGGGCCATGTGGCCACGTTTCCCGCGCATAAAAAGGGCCTCGTTCCAAGAATCAATGTAGGTGTGACAAGTGGTGGGCACATATTTTGGGAAACCGTTTGAAAAACCCCACACAAATGTGTGGAGTAGGGTCATATGGATAGGCACCCAAAACCGAGGGCTTGGGCTAAGCCCCAGCCCGAACCCCGCGCCCAAACTCACTATAGTGTTAATTTAAATATTTTTAAACACATATAACAAACAAGGAACACCATGTGGCGTGCCGGTCGGGCGACCCCTTTCCAAGGCTTTGGACCATGGGGGAGGTCCGGGGTTCGATCCCCACGGACTCCACAAGATTTTTGAACTACACCATATACAAAGGTGCCACGTGGCAGCCCATGCCTGGGCCACGTGGCACCAAACCATTTGCCACAATGATGCCATGTGTCAGCAATCTATTCACCCACGTGTCCTACCAACAACACCTGCCACGTCAACTTTCCAAATCAGCTGACACGTCACCTACCACGTCAGCATATACAGACTGTAGAGTCAACAATTTTTTTTTGTTTTTGCCTGTTTGGCAAATCGAACAGATCGCGATATCTCACTCATATGATGTCTATTTGACCCCGTTCGAAGTGATTTGGGTTCGTGACAACGAGGGCTATGCACCTGTTCGTTTTGAGTCGATTCTGAACACTTTCATTTTAGGGCTAAATTTTGACCCCTGGTCCAGATTTTGATCACGCCTTCCCACTGAAAGGCTTTTGGACCCAAAAAAGATGATGATTATCTACCTAAGCATCAATACTCTTCTGCTTCCAAGTTCTGTCAACTGATTCTACTTGAAAAGTCTTTTTGGCAATCACCTGAGTACCTTGACATGCCTTGCACTGTAATTGGCTATGTCTCTCAACCACTGTCCTCTGGCTGCTGCTGACCCATTGTTCTCTTTGTTCTTGGAAGACTAACACCCTTCCCACTGAGAATCAAGTCCCTCTTGTGAACTCTTTGATGTCAACACAATCCGCTCTACAATGGCTGCAAAAACTTTCCTGCGACATCTTGTCACAAACCAAGAAAACCATCAATCTTGAAAACAAATTTATACAAGACTGAAAATGATGCCAATAAAGTCTTTTTTCTCTTCAAGCAAATGGTCACATCTTGTACTTCATCAAAGTACATGGTGTTTTCCTGCATCTTGGTGTACTCAATATCGACTTACAAGCCAACAAACACCATCGAGTAAACATAAGTCGAAAAACATGATCGACACAACATAGTCGTCAAGAAAACATCGACACAAGTTGAGACTCATTTGAAACATATCGACATTCCAAAAGTCAACATTCATGATTCATAATCATGAGTCATTCATAATGAACTATCACCAGTTCACTATTTACAAACACACAAAACATATGCATGTGCATATCTCTTCAACTCTCCTTCAAGTACAAACATAAGTACATAAACCCAAAAACATGTGGGTACATAAGAGCTTGAAATGAAAAGCTAAATGGCTGCAATAAGTGAGTATCATACCCCTCTTTTACATTCTCTTGGTGAAGTTGTGCAACAAAAAGAATGCCTTCAAAAAGGATTGCCTTCACATGCAAACTTGCATCATACAAGTTATGATAAACTGCTACAACTTGTCATACTTTCAACAGAAAAGCATAGATAAGGCTGAAAAGTGAATCTACAAACAGAGAAATGCAAACCTTACTTGTTCAAGAAATCTAACCATTTCTTACCAAGCCAATTCAATGGTGACTTTTTTTGCAGAAAATCATCTTCTTGTGAATCATCTTGACTCACATCGATGATGGAATCTCCTCTTCCATTCTTTCCAGTCTCTTTATCCATCTGCTTCTTGTGTTGTGGATGAGTGGTTGGATGCAAAGTCCAACATTGGTCAATGAGATGACCCCTCTTTTGGCAGTGAGTGCAAATCTTGTGCATCCTCTTTTCAAGTTGCCTTTGCTTGGAAAGTTTCCTGAATGTGGTCAATCTTTTCCAACATCTTGAAACATGATGGTTATCTAAACCACAATATGTACATGGACTTTTTCTTCCATTTTTACATGCAAATTTACCATGCTTAACATAATCATAAGCAACTGAATGATAGGCAGAAATATACCTTGAACATTCACCTTTATCGCCTTCTTGAGGAGGTGAGTTGGAAGAGTTACCGACTCTCTTTTGAAGACCAACAAAGATGTTATTGTCTTCATGGTTGTCACAACTCTCTCGTTTTATACATTTGCATTCATATTGAACACAAACTTTGCATGCTTGAGGGGTTGAACTTGCCATAAAAGTTCTTGAACATTCACCTTTATCGCCTTCTTGAGGAGGTGAATTTGAAGACTTACTAGCTCTCTTTTGAAGACCAACAAAGATGTTCTTGTCCTCATTGCTGTCACAACTCTCTTGTTTCATACATTTGCATTCATCTTGAACACAAACTTTGCATGCTTGAGGGATTGAACTTGCAACAAAAGTTCTTGAACATTCACCTTTATCGCCTTCTTGAGGAGGTGAATTTCAAGAGTTACCGGCTCTCTTTTGAAGACCAACAAAGATGTTCTTGTCCTCATGGTTGTCACAACTCTCTTGTTTCATACATTTTCATTCATCTTGAACACAAACTTTGCATGCTTGAAGGATTGAACTTGCAACAAAAATTGTTCTTGGAACTATTTCCCTTGTCCCCTCAACTTTGGAATTTGCTCCATATTTATGTTCATATCCAAGACCCCTATACTTGGGCCTCTTCTCAACAACAATAGGCTCAATAAGGCATTGTGCATGCTTGCCTAACCCTCTACCTTCATAGCCCATTTTTAACAATATCTTGGACCCTATTCCTCTTGTGTGATTTTCAAAAACATGAAAGCATTCATCTTGAGAGGAATTTGAAGATAAACTAACATTACATACCTCATGTTCATGCATGTACTTGGTAAGGGTTTCCTTTGCCTCATGGAATTGAGTCTCCATCTCATGCAACTTTTCAAGAAGCTGGTGCTTCTCCTCCTTCATGGCCATCAACTGCTCTTGAAGGACAATGTTCTCTTTCCTATCTTCCCACATCTCTTGCACCATACCTCTCATGGTTACAAATTCCTTCAACATATCTTTGTCAAATAACTTGGTTAATGAATATGTATGAGAACTATCAATGTTTGAATCTTCCTCCATCCTTGCAAGATATCAAACTTCAACACAAAAATTGCACAAATACCAACAACTAAATATCTAGCTATCAATGGCAATCACATGAGAAAAACTATGCTCTGATACCACCTGATCTAAAAATAGGGGGCTGACTTGTTATGCTATGCAAGCACCCTCTACTCCATTAAAATAAACTTCAGGACCTTGCTCAATGTCATAGTTGTGCAAGAGAAAGTATGTGTCAAGTTTATGCATCTTTTATGTGTTTATGTGTGAGTTTTTTAAAAGGTTAAATATGTTGTTTACATAAATACAACAGCTAAAATAACTTCCAGCAAAAAATCAGCAAACTCACAACAATAACAAGATGATAAAGGAGTTCACCCCCAACTGGGCTACATCTCCTTGAGCCTCCATCAATGGACTAGGCTCTTTGGGATTAGTTTGTCAAATATTCTTTTACAAGCTGCTTCTCAACTCCAATGGATTTACTGATTGTACCATTGGGTTTATAATACATAAAAACCCCAAAAATGACTAATAGAACTCTAAAAACGGACCATGGCTCATCCGAACATGACCTCTTCTACATGTGGCCTTAAGCTTCCCTGAGCTTCCTTGTGGAAAAAACACATGAAAAATTCCTCAAATTGATCTGAAACCTGTCCCAATGTGTTCAGAGCATAACAATTAGTCAAAAATGACTATTCAGTCACAGAAAACAGACTTGGGCTCATCTGAGCATGACCTCTTTCAATGGTGGCCCTAAGCTCCCTAGAGCTCCCTGAAACTTCAATGGTGTAAATCCTATAATAGAAGTCTCCAAATGCCTTTGAAAACAGTGCCAATGGATTTAGAACATCCAAAAACCCCTAGTTGGGCTTTTTCGGCACCTCATTTGGCCAAAAACTGAAGAAGTTAGGCCTCCTACCATTTTCCTCCTTCAAGCTTGTTGTCTCTGGTTCGCCAAAACACATTCCTGTGTTAGTAACCTGGCTTCTAGGCATTTCCCATGCCTAAACCCAACACTCACACACATCTCCAAAAAACACGCAAAAATGTAGAACGGTTAGGGAACCTAACCCCCAAACCACGAAGGTGTTGGGCGCATGGGGGCCATGTGGCCACATTTCCCGTGCATAAAAAGGGCCTCGTTCCAAGAATCAATGTAGGTGTGACAAGTGGTGGGCACATATTTTGGGAAACCATTTGAAAAAACCCGCGCGAATGTGTGGAGTCGGGTCATATGGATAGGCACCCAAAACCGAGGGTTGGGGCTAAGCCCCAGCCCAAACCCTGTGCCCAAACTCACTGTAGTGTTAATTTAAATATTTTTAAACACATATAACAAACAAGGAACACCGTATGGCATGCCGGTCAGGAAGCCCCTTTCCAAGACTTTGGACCATGGGGGAGGTCTGGGGTTCGATCCCCATGGAGTCCACAATATTTTTGAACTACACCATATACAAAGGTGCCACGTGCCAGCCCACACCTGGGCCATGTGGCACCAAACCATTTGCCACAATGATGCCACGTGTCAACAATCTATTCACCCATGTGTCCTTCCAACAATGCTTGCCACGTCAACTTGCCAAATCAGCTGACACGTCACCTACCACGTCAGCATGTACAGACTGTACAGTCAGCAATTTTTTTTTTTTTTGCCTGTTTGGCAAATCGAACAGATCATGATATCTCACTCATACGATGTCCATTTGACCCCGTTCGAAGTGCATTGGGTTCATGATGATGAGGGATAAACACCTGTTTGTTTTGAGGCGATTCCAAACACTTTCATTTTTGGGCTAAATTTTGACCCCTGGTCCAGATTTTGATCATCTGGCTTCCTCTTTTGCTTGCTTTAAGGCCCCTATGGCCTGCACTTTTTCTTCCTGAACTCGACGAAGGAAAACTTTGGTCGCATATGCTATTCGACATAGCTGGGCAGGTTCGTCTCCCAACTCTATTCCTTTTGATGATGGGGGTGTAGTAGACACTGCGCGGCTAGAGTAGAGGGCTTGTTGTACCCCTTTCAGCTCTGATTCAATTCTTTCATACATGGTCTCTTGTTTGGCTTCACTGCACTGTAAGATGTCTTCTGAGGTATCTAAGACATCGACGATGGTGAAATCTATGGCATACATCATTAGCACAGTCTGCATATGTGGTTTAGTAGCTTTGGACTTCTTCCACGATGTAGGTTTCGTGGGGGAAACCTTTCTTTTCTTGGAGGTCTCAACTTCGTCAATAGGATCCCTAGGCGGTGTTACTTCACCTTGTTTCTGCTTGTCTTCTTCTCCTTTGTCCTCTTCTTTGTCTTCTTTTCCATCACCTCCCCCTCCAGGTGAGTCTGAAGCAGTCTATTCTGATGCGTTGTTCAGGTCCTGTACCTCTTCCTTTTTCTTCCTTTTACTACTGTTGGGTGCATCATACTCTTCGCAAGTAACCACCATACTTTCGATGAGGTCGGGGTCGGACAATTCTTCCTGGTCGACTGGTATAAGGAACTCTGCAGGCCATTCCTCAGTGATTTCTTCCATGTCATCCTCTATGAGTTTATAGTAACTCTGTAGCTCCTCTTTGTGTTCATCTCCACACGCAGTGATATAAATAAAATGTTTATCTGCGCAAAACTTCACAAATGGTCTGAACCTGTGCAGGGTGTTCGACTTCATCCAAGGGAAAGAATCAATAGCCCTCTTCAACTATAGGTAGCAGGTGTGGAACACCGCGTTTGACTGCCATTGTTTCGCCATGTCGCTCGAATACCAGAGCGTGGTGAACTTTGTAGCTAAGGGTTCCGATGGCTCAATCTTAGGGAAGGTCATACCTTCTGGAATTTCCAAAGCAATCAAAGCAATGAGGATCAACAACAAACTAAAGTGGAACTCGTAGCCCTAATCCTGAGCTTCGCGACAGTCTTGCTCTAACTGGCTAACGAGGTAGCTATCCCAGTTCATTTGTAGCCCGTCCACGCATTTTCCCACGAGGTCAACAATGAACCCTGTGACCTGCGTGGGTCTATTCTTCCTTACTAGCTTACCAATGATCAACTGGCAGGGTAGGCGCACTACGCCATTCTGAATGGAGGCTACCTTGTAGCCTCGCTTCCCCTTTTCCACATCGCCATAGGTATCTTTAATTTTCTGCACGAGGGCATGATTTACAGCCTTCCCTAGATAAAATTATTGTGGGTCTGGTCCTTGCATGCTTAATCCAGTGATTCGATGGATCAATGCCAGATCTACAGTGATGTATTTGTCCAACCACAGATAACCACCATGGAAGTGAGATAACAGGAGTTTAACGCACGCGTTAACCTACTGATGCCTTCCAAAGTGTGGTATCTTCATCACGTTCAGGATAGTGGACCTCGCGATGTCCATAGTCCATGATTGGGGGATGATATTTGGCTTATTCCCCTTGGTCCTAGTTAAATACTTGTGTGGAGAGATCATTCCATGGTTCTTGCGATCTCCCAAGTTGAAGTCACTGATCTTAAACATCATGATTTGTTCTAACTGTGGTCCTACTGTGCATATCCCCTTTGGGAGGTACGTGTAGTCGAAGTCCCTCAGGGCATTGTCACAGCTCACCACACCAACTAGAGGCAGGATATAATCGGCCAGGATAGATGGGATGAGCTTCTCATTCGCCAAGTCATCACGATGCTTGGTTCATTTCTCTGTCGCAGCTCGGGATGGTCCAGATCCACAAGCAGTCGACGTGGATGCTTTGACTCCTCTCGTCGATGAGGCTTAGACTCCTATGGACATGACCTTCTCAGCCATGAGGTCTATGAGGATCTCTTCGAAGGATTTCTATACTTCGCTGAAGACACATGACATACACGCTCGAGATCAGGTATCTCAGGTCGATGATCAAATAATCAATGTAACAGAACGGGTGGTGAGGTTTCAAATAGGTACAATGCAAAAGAAACTAGTTCTCTATGGGATCGAATAATCACAATTGGAAAAAGTGTTCTTGGTGCAACGCTCGACGGGATAAATAGACAACATCATAATAGACTCCTCCAATGGGCAGGAACTCCTCAATCAATGCAATTCCATCCATTATGGCGCGGTCCCGGCAGTCTAATTGCGATCTTTCTAGCGATAATTGCGGTTCGAGCTATTCTGGAGCATCGGGCTAATGGTCGGGATGTCTCCAATGGTCATATTGCTTCGCCATGGCGAAGTGCCAATCTTCATTGTTCTGATATCCCGATGAAGTTCTAGTTCTGCAAACCTTCCTTCTGTGAGGTCCTCCCTGGAACTTCCTATAATTTCTCTGACTTTTCTTTCTTCTTGCTAAGATTTTTGGCTTTCTTTCCTGTAATCTGAGTCACTAGTTTCCTCTTTCCATTATTGTTCTTATCTCCTCTTGACACAATAACTTTTAACTGTGGAGGGTCTTTCATAGGGTTCGAGGGTGATATTTCTTCTCTTTCTGGGGTAGGTGCTCTAATCTCTTGTACAAATAGGTGTTTCAAGTCTTCCTGTGTTCTTTCAACTTCAACATCCAGATCTCTGGTCCTCAGTAGCTTCGACTGGTCCTCTTGTTCTTTCAGTAAGTGTGCTATTCTCCTAGCCATGAAATCTCTTAGTTCTTGATTTTTCTATTCTAGATCCTGCTCTTCTTGTTTCCTTCGTTTCTGATCTTCCTCAATCCAGGTTTTTCCTAGCAAAATAACAAATGGGGCGTTGTTCTCAACAAATTTAACGATCTCAAATTCTTCTTTTGTAGAATTTACATGAGCACTCATAGATGTCTGGGTAAGTCTTCCACATAGGTTTATAAACTTTCCTCTAAATAATCCTATTCCTCCTAATGAAGGAACCATAGCAGGCTTTCCCAAAATTTCCCAAGTTTTTCTGTCATGATATTCATTTGGGTTTCCTCATCTAGAACACAATCTATGTTGAAGTCTCCTATTCTTGTTTCTATGCACTCCTTCTCTTTTAATATTTTTGATAAGTTGATATCTCTGTGATCATTCAGGGTTTCTTTCATCTGTAATAATGCAGTCTCTGATACTTTCCGGGGTTCTGTCATATCCTTAGTTTCTTGGCATGTCTCATGATTTTCTTGTCTCATATTCATCTTTTTAGCTTTAGCAATCATTCTAGGGAAATCCAAAACTTCATGGTCCATAGCTTTACAACAAAGACAACTAGGACCTCTACCAGGGCATTCCTTAACAAGATGTCTTGGTCTTATGCAACTATAGCAAAGAGTTAATCCTCTCTTTCTTTTAAATGACCCCCAACCTTTCCTATACTGCACACTGGGATCACAGTAACTAACCTACAAAAAATTCTTTCTAGGATCCTGCATCCATTTGTTAGTCCAAACATTCTTTCTATGCATAGGAATAACATATCTTGCACTATTATTATCAGATCTACTCATATCCAAGCTTCTTTATTCTAGATGTGCCCTAGTTTTCAGACTAGGACAAAATCTATTAGACATACCTAGATCCATTCTTTTGAAACAAAACATTTCACTTATTTTACCTTTCTCAGAGCATAAAACTTTAAGATCTTACCTCTTTTATTTAGATCTGATTCCTTTCTTAGCACAAAGCTTCACAATCAAGTAGAATACTGCACACTAAAGCAACAGATCTACGCAAAGATATTTCTTTTCTTCAGTTCCCAGCAATCATAGTTTCAGGTCCCGACAACATAACCATTTGTTGGCATAGGGGCAGACTCAGGGTTCAACGCTCCAACAACGCACCAACAAAACCCTAACAACCGTCCCTTTCAACAGCACCTGCGAAGTAGATGAAGTCTCACCTGAGGTAGAGGCAGGGGTGGTTGCAGGACTCAAGTGTCTACAACCTAGCTGGGACACAGATATGTGATTACAGCACTTAACAGAGCACTTAACAGTTAACATTCATCAATATTTAACCCTTATTCACATTGTAGTTCGAAACCTTAGTTACAGAGCAACGCAGTATTCAACAAGATCTAATACATCCAAGCACTTAGCATATAGAAATAGATCAGATCTAGCATTCATTCACATTACCAAGCACTAATCTACTATATCAGATGCATCTAACATATATCACTACACTAATAATAAATCACATCAATACGATAACAAGTATAATGCACAAAGAAATCACAACACAAGATATACGTGGTTCACCCTAGTGTGGGGCTACGTCTACCAACTCTTCTCTTCTTTATTGTCTTCTTTCAATCTTCTACAAGCACGGAGCCACAAGAACCCACTTTGCTTAGGACAAGAGATCTTCGCACACCTCGACAGATCCTCCTTCCCCGAGCTAGTTTACAGCACAAAGCCTCTTTACAATCACTTGCACTTAGCTTTGCAAGTTCTCATGCACACAATATGCACATAGTTAACTCAATCGCATAGATCCAAATACTTACATCACTTGCACTCAGCATAATATAGCACTTAGAACCACGTCTCTCTTAGACCTAGTGTTCCATTTCTTACATCATCTAAATTTCTATTTATACATTACAAAAGGGGCCAAGGCATGGGTAAACCCATAAGCCGACATCCCATACTCATTACATAAACCCTAAACCCAAAAATTCTCTAAGAAGGGGTCGAGATCCCACGATCTCTACTTCGCCTTGCGCTCCGCCTTCGACCAGCCTGTCGAAGTCCCAAAATTGGTCAAACATGACCAAGGTTCTCCAAAACTTGGTCAAGGACCAAAAATGCGTGTGGGACTGAGATCGGTGAAGGGGTACATTCCTGAAGTTGGGCAGGTCAAGAGGAAGAGAGCTAGTGGAAAATCAATATAGTTATCGAAAGATATCCATGGGTTGTGAGTTTTATGAACTATGAGTGGACTGTGAGAGACCGCCCTCTTTTGTGGATTACTAGCCTCAGCTTGGGGGTGATTTTTTGTTGATATTTGGAACAACAAGTCTATGGTTGGGTGGAACATCCATCCCAAGCAACTAGTTTCACAACAAATTTAAAAGATAAGTGTTTTATCTTGTTAATGTGTATAAATGTTGTTCATGAACTCTCTGTATTTGAGAATTATTTATATGTTGTTGTAATGAACTATTTACTACATTCATGTGTGTGTTTAACATGTTGTAGATGCATCTATTTTATGGTTATAGGTAGTAGCTAAATCTATCTCAATTTATAGCTAAAATCTATAAGAAATTAGGTAATTGTAAATGAATTAAATTAGTTAGTAGAAATTTTATATTTGTGAGTTTTCCGCACCATAATGTCCCTCTGTTAGGATGGGGAACATTACATTATGGTATCATAGCATATGGTTCAAACATTAGGCCTCTATGGGCTTGAACCAGAGTGAATTAATAAAATTCGTTGTTGTAGATTTTGTCTATGGCAGATTTGGGGAAAGATGGAGAATTTATAGAGAAATCCCCAAATCCATGGGAAAAATCCAAGTTTGAATGACTCTGAACTATTTAAGAAGGTTAATAGAGTGGAGTGGTAAAATCGTTGGGCCGAATTTGACTTGGAATGGTCGAAATTCCAGTTTTAATGGCCCATGTAAAGTTGTAGTTAATTTGGCGAATTGATGGCTTAGATCTCAAGATCAACGACTAAGATTCGTCATGATAAATTAAAAAATCCATAAGGTATCGACCATTTGAAAGGTTGAGTAAATCTTCAGTCATGATGAATTTTCAGAAGTTTAGGAAATGGATCAGATTAACAATCTGTATTCATTTCATCTGTTTTAAAAGGAAGGTCCAACAATGGCCAAGATTCGTTTCAGGGATTTTTGAAATGGATTAGATCGACGTCTTAGATTCGTCATGGTTTTTGGTCGAAAATTACTAAGTGTGGAATTTTCCAAGA
>ML806192.1:220310-246458 GCA_009831015.1 Picea engelmannii | reverse complement strand
TTATTATTTTCATTAATAAAATATTGGGTTTATAACTCATCAAATCCTATTGTCAAGCATAGAACCTAGAGATGAGATTTTTATCAAGATTGAGGATCAGAGCCATATGGCATATCAAGTCGCAATACAACCCATACATAACGATAAGGAGGAGCCATTCCTTGAGCTAGCATCCAGTTTTCCACGTGCCATCAATATCAACGGTAGGCAGGTACTTTGGGTCTTGAAACTTGCACAATGTTTATTCATGCCCCAAATATGTCGGTGGTCACAGTTCCGTCTTGGTCATTCTTCCATTTTGGATTTCGGCCATCAGGTAATATCATTTCCATTGACTCATTATCACCCGAAGCCCAAAGGCCTGGTGGTCATGGTTCCTCGTGGTCAGGGTTCCTCGTGCTTACATTCTCGTTTATGATTAATCGCCCATTATCAGGTGTAAGAAGGAAAATCGAAGATTTTGTGAAGGTTTTTGCAGTTATTTGGGTGATGGCCTCTGTTCTTATTCCTTCCAGATCAGAGAAATGTGCGAAAAGTTTGAAGAAGAATTAAACAATGAAAAATGCAACAATTTTCGAGCAGCATATTTCAGGAATAGTTTATGAGTAGATGAAGGTGAATTTCCAAAAACTGTGACATGGGTTTTGACCCCAATGACCCCAATTGACTGAATCGTGGGAAAAACTACAAAATTATGAAGGGTTTAAGGGATATTGACGTTTTTATGGATGGTATGCAGTCAGTTTTCGTGCATGGTCGAATCTGCAAAATGACCAATAATAAATTACAGTGCCCAGAACCAAATCTGACTTAGATTTCGCTCATGGAGGATATCAATTTGTTTGGAAATCACATGCACAATGGTGGTATCCATAGCTTCAATTTCTATTGCAGTTCCAATATGAATGATGACAAGCAATGCATACAAATAGAGGAAAGCTCATAGACTTCTTTCTGGAAGCACTATGTCAATGCAAACTATAGGTGCAAACAATCCGGGTAAAGCTCGAGCTATTTGTAAATACAAGATGGGAACTTGGAGATCAAATATTTTGGCTGAGATATCAAAGAAAATTAGGGGTTGGTTTTTCGGCTCGATACAACAATGATAAGATCAACTCCATCACACAATTTGGAAGAAGGGAGGCCATACCCTCTTCCTATTTTCCATTTCGTGCAAGGATTGATGAGGCAAGTTACAAGACTTATATCAATGAATAATTAAAGTGGTGATCATGCATATCTTAGATTTCTGATTTACACAGGCCTAGTGAAAATGTTTCTTTTGAAGGGTTTGAAAGGATTCGTTATTTTTGTCAATGCAGACGGGTCTTCAACACTCCTTTCGTTGTTGAGGAAATTAACACAGCAATACAATATGCTCTGATCATAAGTATATTTTTATTCTTCTTGCTAACATTCTGGTTCATCGTTCTCATCAAATGGGTAAGGCAGATGAACAGTTTCAAAGTGTATAATAATGAGGGTTGACCCAGAACACGTCATACCTATTTCAAGGAGCAAGGGAAATCATATGTTATTTACCTGTGTATAATAATGAGGGCTGACCCAGAACACCTGTGAAGCAGATGACTTCTCACCCGATGTAGAGGCAGGGGTGGTTGCAGGACTCAAGTGTCTACAACCTAGCTAGGACACAGATTTTTTATTACAACACTTAATAGAGAAATTAGCATTTAACATTCATCGTTATTTAACCCTTATTCACATCGCAGGTCGAAAACCTAATTATAGAGCAATGCAGTATTCAACAAGATCTAATACATCCAAGCACTTAGCATATAGAAATAGAGTAGATATTACATTCATTCACATTACTAAGCACTAAGCTACTATATCAGATGCATCTAACATATATCACTGCACTAAGAATAAATCACATCAATAACATAACAACTATAATGCACAAAGCAACCACAACACAGGATATATGTGGTTCAGCCCAGTGTGGGGCTACGCCCACCAACTCTTCTCTTCTTTATTGTCTTCTTTCAAACTTCTACAATCATGGAGCCACAAGAACCCACTCCGCATAGGACAAGAGATCTGCACGCACCTCACCATATCCTCCTTCCCCAAGCTGGGTTAAAACACAAAGCATCTTTATAGTCACTTGCACTTAGCCCTGCAAGTTCTCATGCACACAGTATGCACAGAGCTAACTCAATCACATAGATCCAACTACTTACATCACTTGCACTCAACACAATATAGCACTTAGCACCACATCTCTCTTAGACCTAGTGTTCTATTTCTTACATCATCTAGATTTCTATTTATACATTACAAAAGGGGCCAAGGCATGGGTAAACCCATGGGCCGACATCCCATACCTGTTACATAAACCCTAAACCTAAAAATTCCCTAATAAAGGGTTGAGATCTTGCGATCTCCACTTCATCTTGCACTCCGCCTTCAACCAGCCCGTCGAAGTCCCAAAATTGGTCAAACGTGACCAAGGTTCTCCAAAACTTAGTCAAGGGCCAACAGGCCCCCAACACTCACCTGTGACTTGTCCTGAGTCACTCTGATCTGGGTAACTCTGCCTCAAATTCCTCAAGCTTGGCTCGAGATACCTCGATCTGTTGCTTCGCCAGAGCCTCCTACTCGATGAACTCTTGAATAACCTTCTCCATCATAGGTTCTTCCAAGCATTGTTCCACTGTGGTGACCACTTGTTCCAGTTCTGCACCTTGTCCTTCAATTTCCTCAAAATGTATGCAAACTACATCCTGCACTGATTGGAGTCGCTGAGTCACTTCCATGACCTTACTCTGGGTGGCATGGACCTCCTGCTGAACCATGCACTATTCTTGGGATCGTTTCATCCTCTCGACCATTGATAGTGGCTTCAACTGCGCTTGCAACGTTGCTGCTTGGCCTCCTAAAGCTGTGAATCCAGTGTCCTTAGTTTAGGGTCCTATGCAAGGTGCTCGTAAGTCTACGCACTTCGACTGCTGAGATGTTTACATTCTAAGGCAAATGCCTTTATTCTCTAGACTGCACTTCTGGCAGTTTCTTCTCTCTGGTCTCACACTTCCTGCGGAGTGCTTGGCATGGCTTGTAACTCTAGTTCTGCTATCCTCTGTTGGAGATGCTGAATGGATTCAACAAGCTTCCCTACTTGGCTTTCCACTAGGTCTTATTCCATCTGTTCTAATCTTGTCATAGAGCAAAGTGCTCTAGTGACTGCTTATTTAACTCCAATATGCTCTGCGAGTAGTTGTTCCTTCTCCTTCTGGATCTGCACTCTATCCTTTGCAAACTTGGTTTGGATGTCATCCTTTTCCTGTTGCACAATCCGACATTGTTCTCTGGTGATCTAAAAATAGGGGGCTAACTTTTTATGCTATGCAAGCACCCTCTACTCCATTAAAATAAACTTCAGGACCTTGCTCAATGTCATAGTTGTGCAAGAGAAAGTATGTGTCAAGTTTATGCATCTTTTATGTGTTTATGTGTGAGTTTTTTAAAAGGTTAAATATGTTTTTTACATAAATACAACAGCTAAACTAACTTGCAGCCAAAAAATCAGCAAACTCACAACAATAACAAGATGATAAAGGAGTTCACCCCAACCCTTGAGCCTCCATCAATGGACTAGGCTCTCTAGGATTAGTTTGTAAAATATTCTTTTACAATATGCTTCTCAACTCCAATGGATTTACTGACTATACCATTGGGTTCAGAATACATAAAAACCCAAAAAATGACTAATAGAACTCTGAAAACGAACCATGGCTCATCAGGGCATGACCTCTTCTACATGTGGCCTTGAGCTTCCTTGTGGAAAAAACAACTATAAAAGTCCTCAAATGGATCTGAAACCTATCCCAATGTGTTCAAAGCATAACAATTAGTCAAAAATGACTATTCAGTCACAGAAAACAGACTTGGGCTCATCTGAGCATGGCCTCCTTCAATGGTGGCCCTAAGCTCCCTTGAGCTCCCTGAAACTTCAATGGTGTAAAAACTACAATAGAAGTCTCCAAATTCCTTTGAAAATAGTTCCAATGGATTCAGAACAGCCAAAATCCCCTAGCTGGGATTTTTCGGCACTTCATTTGGCCAAAAACTGAAGAAGTTAGGCCTCCTGCCATTTTCCTCCTTCAAGCTTGTTGTCTCTGGTTCGCCAAAACACACTCCTGTGTCAGTAACCTGGCTTCTGGGCATTTCTCGTGCCTAAAATTAGCACTCATGCGCATCTCCACAAAACACGTAAAAATGTAGAATGGTTAGGGAACCTATCCCCCAAACCACAGAGGTGTTGGGCGCATGGGGGCCATGTGGCCACGTTTCTCGCGCATAAAAAGGACCTCGTTCCAAGAATCAATGTAGGTGTGACAAGTGGTAGGCGCATATTTTGGGAAATCACTTGAAAAACCCTGCGCGAATGTGTGGAGTCGGGTCATATGGATAGGCACCCAAAACCGAGGGCTGGGGCTAAGCCCCAGCCCAGACCCCACACACAAATTCACTATAGTGTTAATTTAAATATTTTTAAACATATATAACAAACAAGGAACACCATGTGGCGCGCTGGTCGGGCGACCCCTTTCCAAGACTTTGTACCATGGGGGAGGTCTGGGGTTCGATCCCCATGGACTCCACAAGATTTTTGAACTACACCATATACAAAGGTGCCATGTGGCAGCCCATGCCTGGGCCACGTGGCACCAAACCATTTGCCACAATGATGCCACATGTCAACAATATATTCACCCACGTGTCCTACCAACAACGCCTTCCACGTAAACTTTCCAAATCAGCTGACACGTTAGCATATACAGACTGTACAGTCAACAACTTTTTATTATTTTTTGCCTGTTTGGCAAATCGAACAGATCATGATATCTCACTCATCCGATGTTCGTTTGACCCCATTCAAAGTGCGTTGGCTTCGTGATGATGAGGGATATGCACCTGTTCATTTTGAGGTGATTATGAACACTTTCATTTTTGGGCTAAATTTTGACCCCTGGTCCAGATTCTGATCACGCCTTCCCACTGAAAGGCTTTTGGACCCACAAAATATGATGATTATCTGCCTGAGCATCAATACTCTTCTGCTTCCAAGTTCTATCAATTGATTCTACTTGAAAAGTCTTTTTGGCAATCACCTGAGTACCTTGACATGCCTTGCACTGCAATTGGCTATGTCCCTCAACCACTGTCCTCTGGCTGCTGCTGACTCACTGTTCTCTTTGTGATTGGAAGACTGACATCATTCCCACTGAGAATCAAGTCCCTCTTGTGAACTCTTTGATGTCAATACAATCCGCTCTACCATGGCTGCAAAAACTTTCCTACGACATCTTGTCACAAACCAAGAAAACCATCAATCTTGAAAACAAATTTATACAAGACTGAAAATGATGCTAACAAAGTCTTTTTTCTCTTCAAGCAAACGGTCAAATATTGTACTTCATCAAAGTACATGGCATTTTCTTGCATCTTGGTGTACTCAATATCGAATTACAAGCCAACAAACACCATCAAGTAAACATAAGTCGAAAAACATGATCGACACAACATAGTCGTCAAGAAAACATCGACACAAGTTGAGACTCATTTGAAACATATTGACATTCCAAAAGTCGAAATTCATGATTCACAATCATGTTACAATCATGAGTCATTCATAATGAACTATCACTAGTTCACTGTTTACACAAACACAAAAACATATGCATGTGCATAGCTCTTCAACTCTCCTTCAAGTACAAACATAAGTACATAAACCCAAAAACATGTGGGTACATAAGAGCTGGAAATGAAAATTTAAATGGCTGGAATAAGTGAGTATGATACCCCTCTTTTACAATCTCCTGGCGAAGTTTTGCAACAAAAAGAATGCCTTCAAAAAGGATTGCCTTCACATGCAAACTTGCATCATACAAGTTACGATAAACAACTACAACTTGTCATACTTTCAACAAAAAAGCATAGATAAGGCTGAAAAGTGCATCTACAAATAGAGAAATGCAAACCTTACTTGTTCAAGAAATCTAACCATTTCTTACCAAGCCAATTCAATGGTGACTTTTTCTACAGAAAATCGTCTTCTTGTGAATCATCTTGACTCACATCGATGATGGAATCTCTTCTTCCATTCTTTCCAGTCTCTTTATCCATCTGCTTCTTCTGTTGTGGATGAGTGGTTGGATGCAAAGTCCAACATTGGTCAATGAGATGACCCTTCTTCTGGCAGTGAGTGCAAATCTTTTGTATCCTCTTTTCAAGTTGCATTTGCTTGGAAAGTTTCCTGAATGTGGTCAATCTTTTCCAACATCTTGAAACATGATGGTTATCTAAACCACAATATGTACATGGACTTTTTCTTCCATTTTTACATGCAAATTTACCATGCTTAACATAATCATAAGAAACTGAATGATAGGCAGAAATATACCTTGAACATTCACCTTTATCGCCTTCTTGAGGAGGTGAGTTGGAAGAGTTACCGACTCTCTTTTGAAGACCAACAAATATGTTCTTGTCTTCATGTCTGTCACAACTCTCTTGTTTCATACATTTGCATTCATCTTGAACACAAACTTTGCATGCTTGAAGGGTTGAACTTGCCATAAAAGTTTTTGAACATTCACCTTTATCGCCTTCTTGAGGAGGTGAATTTGAAGAGTTACTAGCTCTCTTTTGAAGACCAACAAAGATGTTCTTGTCCTCATGGCTGTCACAACTCTCTTGTTTCATACATTTGCATTCATCTTGAACACAAACTTTTCATGCTTGAGGGATTGAACTTGCAACAAAAGTTCTTGAACATTCAAATTTATCGCCTTCTTGAGGAGGTAAATTTGAAGAGTTACCAGCTCTCTTTTGAAGACCAACAAAGATGTTCTTGTCCTCATGGATGTCACAACTCTCTTGTTTCATACATTTTCATTCATCTTGAACACAAACTTTGCATGCTTGAAGGATTGAACTTGCAACAAAAAATGTTCTTGGAACTATTTCCCTTGTCCCCTCAACTTTGGAATTTGCTCCATATTTCTGTTCATATCCAAGACCCCTATACTTGGGCCTCTTCTCAACAACAATAGTCTCAATAAGGCGTTGTGCATGCTTGCCTAACCCTCTACCTTCATAGTCAATTTTTAACAATAACTTGGACCCTATTCCTCTTGTGTGATTTTCAAAAACACCAAAGCATTCATCTTGAGAAGAATTTGAAGATAAACTAACATTACATACCTCATGTTCATGCATGTACTTGGTAAGGGTTTCCTTTGCCTCATGGAGTTGAGTCTCCATCTCATGCAACTTTTCAAGAAGCTGGTGCTTCTCCTCCTTCATGACCATCAACTGCTCTTGAAGGACAATGTTCTCCTTCCTATCTTCCCACATCTCTTGCACCATACCTCTCATGGTTACAAATGCCTTCAACCTATCTTTGTCAAATAACTTGGTTAATGAAGATGTATGAGAACTATCAATGTTTGAAGCTTCCTCCATCCTTGCAAGATATCAAACTTCAACACAAAACTTGTACAAATACCAACAACTAAATATCTATCTATCAATGGCAATCACATGAGGAAAACTATGCTCTGATACCACTTGATCTAAAAATAGGGGGCTGACTTGTTATGCTATACAAGCACCCTCTACTCCATTAAAATAAACTTCAGGACCTTGCTCAATGTTGTAGTTGTGCAAGAGAAAGTATGTGTCAAGTTTATGCATCTTTTATGTGTTTATGTGTGAGTTTTTTAAAAGGTTAAATATGTTTTTTACATAAATACAACAGCTAAAATAACTTGCAGCAAAAAAATCAGCAAACTCACAACAATAACAAGATGATAAAGGAGTTCACCCCCAACTGGGCTACATCTCCTTGAGCCTCCATCAATGGACTAGGCTCTCTGGGATTAGTTTGTCAAAGATTATTTTACAAGATGCTGCTCAACTCCAATGGATTTATTGACTGTACCATTGGGTCCAGAATACATTAAAACCCCAAAAATGACTAATAGAACTCTTAAAATGGACCATGGCTCATCCGGGCATGACCTCTTCTACATGTGGCCTTGAGCTTCCCTGATCTTCCTTGTGGAAAAAAACACCTGTAAAATTCCTCAAATGGATATGAAACCTGTCCCAATGTGTTCAGATCATAACAATTAGTCAAAAATGACTATTCAGTCACATAAAACAGACTTGGGCTCATCTGAGCATGGCCTCCTTCAATGGTGGCCCTAAGCTCCCTGGAGCTCCCTGAAACTTCAATGGTGTAAAACCTACAATAGAAGTCTCCAAATTCCATTGAAAACAGTGCCAATGGATTTAGAACATCCAAAAACCCCTCGCTGGGCTTTTTCAGCACCTCATTTGGCCAAAAACTGAAGAAGTTAGGCCTCCTGCAATTTTCCTCTTTCAAGCTTGTTGTCTCTGGTTCGCCAAAACACACTCCTATGTTAGTAACCTAGCTTCTGGGAATTTCCCATGCCTAAACCCAACACTCACGTGCATCACCAAAAAACATGCAAAATTGTAGAACAGTTAGGGAACCTAGCCCCCAAACCACAGAGGTGTTGGGCGCATGGGGGCCATGTGGCCACGTTTCCTGTGCATAAAAAGGGCCTCGTTCCAAGAATCAATGTAGGTGTGACAAGTGGCGGGTGCATATTTTGGGAAACCGTATGAAAAAACCCACGTAAATGTGTGGATTCGGGTCATATGGATAGGCACCCAAAACCGAGGGTTGGGGCTAAGCCCCAACCCGGACCCCACGGCCAAACTCATTATAGTGTTAATTTAAATATTTTTAAGCACATATAACAAACAAGGAAAATCGTATGGCACGCCATTCGGGTGGCCCCTTTTCAAGACTTTGGACCATGGGGGAGGTCCAAGGTTCAATCCCCACGGACTCCACAATATTTTTGAACTACACCATATACAAAGGTGCCATGTGCCGGCCCACGCCTGGGCCACGTGGCACCAAATCATTTGTCACAATGATGCCACGTGTCAGCAATCTATTCACCCATGTGTCCTACCAACAATGCTTGCCACGTCAACTTGCCAAATCAACTGACACATCACCTGCCACGTCAGCATGTACAGACTGTACAGCCAAACACTTTTTTTTTGCCTGTTTGGCAAATCGAACAGATCGCGATATCTCACTCATCCGATGTCCGTTTGACCCCATTCGAAGTGCGTTGGGTTCGTGATGACGAGGGATAAACACATGTTTGTTTTTAGGTGATTCCAAACACTTTCATTTTTGGGCTAAATTTTGACCCTTGGTCCAAATTCTGATCATCTGGCTTCCTCTTTTGCTTTCTTTAAGGCTCCCGTGGCCTGCTCTTTTTCTTCCTGAACTCGACAAAGGTGAGCTTCAGTCGCATATGCTATTCGACGTAGCTGGGCAGGTTCATCTCCCAACTCTGTTCCTTCTGATGACGGGGGCGCAGTAGACACTACGTGGCTGGAGTAGAGGGCTTGTTGTACCCCTTTCAGCTCTGCTTCAATTCTTTCATGCATGGTCTCTTGTTTGGCTTCACTACGCTGTAAGATGTCTTCTGAGGTATCTGAGACATCGGCGATGATGAAATCTATGGCATACATCATTAGCATAGTATGCATATGTGGTTTAGTAGCTTTGGACTTCTTCTGCGATGTAGGTTTCGTGGGGGAAACCTTTCTTTTCTTGGAGGTCTTAGCTTTGTCAATAGGATCCCTAGGCGGTGTTACTTCACCTTGTTTATGCTTGTCTTCTTCTCCTTTGTCCTCTTCTTTGTCTTCTTCACCATCACCTCCCCCTCCAGGTGAGTCTGAAGCAGTCTATTCTAATGTGTTGTTCAGGTCCTGTACCTCTTCCTTTTTCTTCCTTTTACTACTGCTGGGTGCATCATACTCTTCGCGAGTAACCACCAGACTTCCGATGAGGTTGGGGTCGGACAATTCTGCCTGTTCGACTGGTATAAGGAACTCTGCAGGCCATTCCTTAGTGATTTCTTCCATGTCCTCCTCTGTGAGTTTATAGTAACTCTGTAGCTCCTCTTTGTGTTCATCTCCATGCGTAGTGATATAAATAAAATGTTTATTTGTGCGAAACATCACAAATGGTCTGAACCTGTGCAGGGTGTTCGGCGTCATCCGAGGGAAAGACTTAATAGCCCTCTTCAACTATAGGTAGTAGGTGTGGAACAACGCATTTAACTGCCATTGTTTCGCCATGCCGTTCGAATACCAGAGCGTGGTGAACTTCGTAGCTAAGGGTTCCGATGGCTCAATCTTAGGGAAGGTTGTACCTTCTGGCATTTTCCAAGCAATCAAAGCGCTGAGGATCAACAACAAACTAAAGTGGAACTCGTAGCCCTGATCCTGAGCTTCACGACAATCTTTCTCTAACTGGTTGACGAGGTAGCTTGCCTAGTTCATTTGTAACCCATCCACGCATTTTCCCACGAGGTCAACAATGAACCCTATGACTTGCGTGGGTCTATTCTTCCTTACTAGCTTACCAACAATCAACTGGCAGGCTAGGCACACTGCGCCATTCTGAATGGAGGCTACCTTGTAGCCTCGTTTCCCCTTTTCCACATCGCCATAGGTATCTTTAATTTTCTGCGCGAGGGCACGATCTACAACCTTCCCTACATAAAATTATTGTGAGTCTGGTCCTTGCATGCTTAATCCAGTGATTCGATGGATCAACACCAGATCTACAGTGACGCGTCTGTCCAACCACAGATAACCACCATGGAAGCAAGACAATAGGAGTTTAACGCACACGTTAACCTATTGATGTCTTCCAAAGTGTGGTATCTTCATCACGTTCAGGATAGTGGACCTCGCGATGTCCATAGTCCACGGCCGGGGGATGATATTTGGATTATTCCCCTTGGTCCTAGTTAACTACTTGTGTGGAGAGATCATTCAATGGTTCTTGCGATCTCCCAAGTTGAATTCACTGATCTTAAACGTCATGATTTGTCCTAACTGTGGTCCTACTGCGCATATCCCCTTTGGGAGGTACGTGTAGTCGAAGTCCCTCGGGGCATTGTCACGGCTGACCGCACCAACTAAAGGCGGGATATAATCGGGCAAGATAGATGGGATGAGCTTCTCATTCGCCAAGTCATCACGATGCTTGGTTCGTTTCTCTGTCACAGCTCGGGATGGTCCAGATCCACGAGCAGTCGACGTGGATGCTTGTACTCCTCTCATCGATGAGGCTTAGACTCCTGTGGACATGCCCTTCTCAGCCATGAGGTCTATGAGGATCTCTTCGAAGGATTTCTATACTTCGCTGAAGTCACATGACATACACACTCGAGATCAAGTATCTCAGGTTGATGATGAAATAATCAATGTAACAGAATGGGTGGTGAGGTCTCAAATAGGTACAACGCAAAAGCAACTAGTTCTCTATGGGCTTGAATAATCACAATTGGAAAAAGTGTTCTCGGTGCAATGCTCGATGGGATAAATAGACAACATCGTAATAGACTCCTCCAATGGACAGGAACGCCTCAATCAATGCAATTCCATCTGTTATGGCGCGGTCCCAGCAGTCTAATTGCGATCTTTCTATCCATAACTGTGGTTCGAGCTGTTCTGGAGCATCGAGCTAACGGTCGGGATGCCTCCAATGGTCATATTGCTTCGCCATGGCGAGTTGCCAATCTTCGTTGTTTTGATATCCCGATGAAGTTCTAGTTCTGCAAACCTTCCTTTTGCGAGGTCCTCCCTGGAACTTCCTATAATTTCTTTAACTTTTCTTTCTTCTTGCTAAGATTTATGGCTTTCTTTCCTGTAATCTGAGTCACTAGTTTCCTCTTTTCATTATTGTTCTTATCTCCTCTTGGCATAGTAACTTTTCACTGTGGAGGGTCTTTGATAGGGTTTGAGGGTGATACTTCTTCTCTTTCTGGGGTAGGTGCTCTAATCTCTTGTACAAACAGGTGTTTCAAGTCTTCCTGTATTCTTTCAACTTCGACATCCAGATCTCTGGTCCTCAGTAGCTTCGACTGATCCTCTTGTTCTTTCAGTAAGTGTGTTATTCTCCTAGCCATTAAATCTCTTAGTTCTTGATTTTTCTATTCTAGATCCTCCTCTTCTTGTTTCCTTCGTTTCTGATCTTCCTCAATCTAGGTTTTTCCTAGCAAAATAACAAATGGGGCGTTGTTCTCAACAAATTTAACGATCTCAAATTATTCTTTTGTCGAAGTTCCATGAGCACTCATAGATGTCTGGGTAAGTCTTCCACATAGGTTTATCAACTTTCCTCTAAATAATCCTATTCCTCCTAATGAAGGAACCATAGTAGGCTTTCCCAAAATTTCCCAAGTTCTTTCTATCATGATATTCATTTGGGTTTCCTCATCCAGAACACAATCTATGTCGAAGTCTCCTATTCTTGTTTCTATGCACTCCTTCTCTTTTAATATCTATGATAAGTTGATATCTCCGTGATCATTCAGGGTTTCTTTTATCTGTAATAATACAGTCTCTGATTCTTTCTAGGGTTCTGTCATATCCTTAGTTTCTTGGCATGTCTCATGGTTTTCTTGTCTCATATTCATCTTTTCAACTTAAGCAATCATTCTAGGGAAATCCAAAACTTCATGGTCCATAGCTTTACAACAAAGACAACTAGGACCTCTACCAGGGCATTCCTTAACAAGATGTCTTGGTCTTATGGAAATATAGCAAAGAGTTAATCCTCTCTTTCTTTTAAATGACCCCCAACCTTTCCTATACTGCTCACTGGGATCACAGTAACTAACCTACAAAAAATTCTTTCTAGGATCCTGCATCCATTTGTTAGTCCAAACATTCTTTCTATGCACAGGAATAACATATCTTGCACTATTATTATCAAATCTACTCATATCCAATCTTCTTTATTCTAGATGTGCCCTAGTTTTCAGACTAGGACAAAATCTATTAGACATACCTAGATCCATTCTTTTGAAACAAAAAATTTCACTTATCTTACCTTTCTCAGAGCACAAAGCTTTAAGATCTTACCTCTTTTATTTAGATCTGATTCATTTCTTAGCACAGAGCTTCACAATCAAGTAGAATACTGCGCACTAAAGCAACAGATCTACATACAGATCTTTCTTTTCTTCAGTTCCCATCAATCATAGTTTCAGGTCCTGACAACATAACCATTTGTTGGAACAGGGGAAGACTCAGGGTTCAACGCTCCAACAACGCACCAACAAAACCCTAACAACCGTCCCTTTCAACAACACCTGCGAAGCAGATGAAGTCTCACCTGAGGTAGAGGCAGGGGTGGTTGCAGGACTCGAGTGTCTACAACCTAGTTGGGACACAGATATGTGATTACAACACTTAACAAAGCACTTAACAGTTAACATTCATTAGTATTTAACCCTTATTCACATCGTAGGTCGAAACCCTAGTTACAGAGCAACGTAGTATTCAACAAGATCTAATACATCCAAGCACTTAGCATATAGAAATAGATCAGATCTAGCATTCATTCACATTACCAAGCACTAATCTACTATATCAGATGCATCTAACATATATCACTGCAATAATAATAAATCACATCAATAACATAACAAGTATAATGCACAAAGAAACCACAACACAAGATATACGTGGTTCACCCTAGTGTCGAGCTATGTCCACCAACTCTTCTCTTCTTTATTGTCTTCTTTCAATCTTCTACAAGCACGGAGCCACAAGAACCCACTTCGCCCAAGACAAGAGATCTGCGCGCACCTCGACAGATCCTCCTTCCCCGAGCTAGTTTACAACACAAAGCCTCTTTACAGTCACTTGCACTTAGCCTTGCAAGTTATCATGCACACAATATGCACATAGCTAACTCAATCTCATAGATCCAAATACTTACATCACTTGCACTCAGCACAATATAGCACTTAGCACCACGTCTCTCTTAGACCTAGTGTTCTATTTTTTACATCATCTAGCTTTCTATTTATACATTACAAAAGGGGCCAAGGCATGGGTAAACCCATGAGCCGACATCCCATACTCGTTACATAAACCCTAAACCCAAAAATTCCCTAAGAAGGGGTCAAGATCCCGTGATCTCCGCTTCGCCTTGCGCTTCGCCTTCGACCAGCCTGTCGAAGTCCTAAAATTGGTCAAACGTGACCAAGGTTCTCCAAAACTTGGTCAAGGGCCAACAATGCCCGAGGGACTGAGATCAGTGAAGGGGTACATTCTTGAAGTTGGGCAGGTCAAGAGGAAGAGAGCTAGTGGAAAATCAATATAGTTATCGAAAGATATCCATGGGTTGTGAGTTTTATGAACTATGAGTGGACTATGAGAGACCGCCCTCTTTTGTGGATTACTAGCCTCAACTTGGGGGTGATTTGTTGTTGATATTTGGAACAACAAGTCTATGGTTGGGTGGAACATCCATCCCAAGCAACTAGTTTCACAACAAATTTAAAAGATAAGTGTTTTATCTTGTTAATGTGTATAAATGTTGTTCATGAACTCTCTGTATTTGAGAATTATTTATATGTTGTTGTAATGAACTATTTACTGCATTCATGTGTGTGTTTAACATGTTGTAGATGCATCTATTTTATGGTTATAGGCAGTAGCTAAATCTATTTCAATTCGTAGCTAAAATCTATAAGAAATTAGGTAATTGTAAATGAATTAAATTAGTTAGTAGAAATTTCATATTTGTGAGTTTTCCGCACCATAATGTCCCTCTGTTAGGCTGGGGAACATTACATTATGGTATCATAGCATATGGTTCAAACATTAGGCCTCTATGGGCTTGAACCAAACTGAATTAATAAAATTCGTTGTTGTAGATTTTGTCTGTGACAGATTTGGGGAAAGATGGAGAATTTATAGAGAAATCCCCAAATCCATGGGAAAAATCCAAGTTTGAATGACTCTGAACTATTTAAGAAGGTTAATAGAGTGGAGTGGTAAAATTGTTGGGCCGAATTTGACTTGGAATGGTCGAAATTCGAGTTTTAATGGCCCATGTAGAGTTGTGGGTAATTTGGCGAATTGATGGCTGAGATCTCGAGATTGACGACTGAGATTCGTCATGACAAATTAAAAAATTCATAAGGTATCGACTGTTTGAAAGGTTGAGTAAATCTTCGGTCATGATGAATTTTCGGAAGTTTAGGAAATGGATCAGATTAACGGTCTGTATTCATTTCATCTGTTTTAAAAGGAAGGTCCAACAATGGCCAAGATTTGTTTCAGGGATTTTTGAAATGGATTAGATCGACGTCTTAGATTCGTCATGGTTTTTGGTCGAAAATTACTAAGTGTGGAATTTTCCAAGAGAAAACGCCGAAAACCGATGGTCGAGTTTGCCAAAATGGAGAATATTTTTGTTCAGCCAAAGGACATCTCTGACCGACGGTTAATGTTGGTGCAAAAATTAACATGGTTTAAAAATTTTTGTCCTTGCCAAAGATTTTCCAATTGAATTAGCATAAAAAACCTTGTGTCGTATTTTGTAAAACTTGTCAATATCTCCTCTCAAAAGCCTTAACCTTTGGTCATTCTTCTTAAGTTTTTCATTGCCATAAAATCGTCCTAGTTCTCTACCAAATTTTGCCAAATCTCTGAATTCTTGCATACATTATGATCAAGCTTTTAAAAATCCTCTCTCCTTCTGCAATCCCCTGCTCTTCAATTCCTACCGTTGAGTTGCCTTTCCTATATAAAGCCAAATGAAATTGTGATTATGTAAATATTATATTAAAATTATTATAATAGTTTTAATATAACATTTATATTATTTTCAAAGTTTCATTATGTTAGAAATTAGGCTTTATCAATAAAACCCTAAATCATAATCTAACTCCAAGTCAAGTTATCCATATGTAAAGTCCTAAATCCAAATATCAAAGATGAGCATCATGGATAGGCTTTAGTTTATTATTTTCATTAATAAAATATTGGGTTTATAACTCATCAAATCCTATTGTCAAGCATAGAACCTAGAGATGAGATTTTTATCAAGATTGAGGATCAGAGCCATATGGCATATCAAGTCGCAATACAACCCATACATAACGCTAAGGAGGAGCCTGCAGGTCGGTTATTATGCTCAACACATCGATATATTCGTGGTGATCTGAGTTTTGGTGGCGAGCCCCGGATTTGGTGGATAGGAGAGCTTCACCACTTCATTTTTCAGGGACCATTCCTCGAGCTAGAATCCAGTTTTCTACGTGCCATCAAGATCAACGGTAGGCAGGTACTTCGGGTCTTGAAACTTGCACAATGTTTAATCATGCCCCAAATATGTCGGTGGTCACAGTTCTGTCTTGGTCATTCTTCCATTTCGGATTTCGGCCATCAGGTAATATCATTTCCATTGACTCATTATCACTCGAAGCCCGAAGGCCTGGTGGTCATGGTTCCTCGTGCTTACAGTCTTGCTTATGATTAATCGCCCATTATCAGATGTAAGAAGGAAAATCGAAGATTTTGTGAAGGTTTTTGCAGTTATTTGGGTGATGGCCTCTGTTCTTATTCCTTCCAGATCAGAGAAATGTGCGAAAAGTTTAAAGAAGAATTAAACAATGAAAAATGCAACAATTTTCGAGCAGCATATTTCGGGAATAGTTTATGAGTAGATGGAGGTGAATTTCCAAAAACTGTGACATGGGTTTTGACCCCAATGACCCCAATTGACTGAATCGTGGGAAAAACTACAAAATTCGGAAGGGTTTAAGGGATATTGACGTTTTTATGGATGGTATGCAGTCAGTTTTCATGCATGGTCGAATCTGCAAAATGACCAATAATAAATTACAGTGCCCAGAACCAAATCTGACTTAGATTTCGCTCATGGAGGATATCAATTTGTTTGGAAAGCACATGCACAATGGTGGTATCCATAGCTTCAATTTCTATTGCAGTTCCAATATGAATGATGACAAGCAATGCATACAAATAGAGGAAAGCTCATAGACTTCTTTCTGGAAGCACTATGTCAATGCAAACTATAGGTGCAAACAATCCGGGTAAAGCTCGAGCTATTTGTAAATACAAGATGGGAACTTGGAGATCAAATATTTTGGCTGAGATATCAAAGAAAATTAGGGGTTGGTTTTTCGGCTCGATACAACAATGATAAGATCAACTCCATCACACAATTTGGAAGAAGGGAGGCCATACCCTCTTCCTATTTGCCATTTCGTGCAAGGATTGATGAGGCAGGTTACAAGACTTATATCAATGAATAATTAAAGTGGTGATCATGCATATCTTAGCTTTCCGATTTACACAGGCCTAGTGAAAATGTTTCTTTTGAAGGGTTTGAAAGGATTCATTATTTTTGTCAATGCAGACGGGTCTTCAACACTCCTTTCGTTGTTGAGGAAATTAACAGAGCAATACAATATGCTCTGATCATAAGCATATTTTTATTCTTCTTGCTAACATTCTGGTTCATCGTTCTCATCAAATGGGTAAGGCAGATGAACAGTTTCAAAGTGTATAATAATGAGGGCTGACCCAGAACACTTCATACCTATTTCAAGGAGCAAGGGAAATCATATGTTATTTACCAAAGTTGCAGATGCAAAATGGACATCTTTCGAGATACTGTGTGAAATCCTATTTTAAATCCCAGCCTTGTGGACAATATTATAGAACTGGATTTCTTACATCAAGTGGCAGTCAAAGGAGGGGTAAGTACATAGCACTTGACACAATTTGACAACATTAGATCATTCCCATATTTTCAGGCAGCTTTTGAACAGTCAAAGCCTACAGGTGGCAGAATAATAGCAGCTTCAGTTTGATCATTTCCAGGAAAAGAATCTTATCCAGATGAGCTATCGACTACTACTTGCTGGGAAAAGTATATTGGAAGATGGAGTATCAAATGTGTGCTCCAATCAACAATCTAAGAAAATCAAATTAGTTCCAATTTTCTAGGAGAAGAATTGGACACTTGAGAAAGTCATTACCAAATTTCAAGTAGATTTGGGAAACTATTTCCACATTTTGAGGCAAAGTATCAACATCAAGATTATTTCCATATTTTGAGTAAACAGTTACATCATGATTAGTGGCTGGGGTATAACATTCAGTTCAACATTTCAAAATGATAAAAGGGACAGTAAATTAGCATCTAAGAAAAGAGCCCGAGAGCCTTTTGGGTTTTGGGTTGGGTATGTAAATGCAGATTTTTCAACGAAAATATTGGACATAACCACAGAGATTCTAGACCTCATTATGTCAAATCATGTTTTTTTCCCATGTTTCTGTTTCTGACGTTCACATTCATACTTTTCCTTCTGTTCATTCATTCATTTATTCATCTTGTAATGACTACAATTCAGTGAGACTTCTGTTGTGACGAATTTAAGAGCATCCCCTTAAGTGCAATTTTTCCTCTGTTTTGATGTTAGAAAAACAAGACCTGCATCTTAATTGTTTTTCCTAATTTAAAAGTTTTATTTGTTCATAGTTTTTCCTCTGTCTTTCTATGAGTAAGACAAGACCTATGTCCAGATATTTGAAGTTTTGTGTTATTTCTTCTACTGGAGGGAAGACCAAATTTATCCTTGTTATATACCTGGCCTTTTTTGTTTCAGTTTTGTTCATCCAAATTCTTCTATCCATCCTCATGATTTTAAAAGGATTTAGCAGTCGAGGTAATGCCTCTTTATTTCTGATTTTTAATGATTGAAAGGCTCATTTAGACCCAGTTCTAGAAGCCTCCGAAAAAACTGATCAATCAACAATTATTATTTCTTCAAAATGTGCTAAGGCTTGGCTCTATTATAGCCTAGAGTCAACTCTTGTGACACAAGTTAGCATCGAACGAAATCCAGTCGAGTATTTTCAATCACCAACAAAATTCGTCGATGGTCGATGGGTCGGTGGTCGGACGTCGGCCAAATTTGGCGAAGTGTTTCAAATCAAGAAACATAAGTTTTCGATGACCGACATGTTGGACATATTGTCATTCATGTGTTGTTATTGATGTCAATAGTCATAATAAGCAGAGCAACACGGTTAATCGTAGGAAGAAAAGTATACTAAGAATAGACAGAAGAAAGGCGGAAACAATTCGTGATTATTGTTGACCACGATAGGATCAACAATGTTCCTATGATAAAAGTTCAGGAGGGTTAGTGAATTAAGATCAAATCTCATAAGAGATGGCGCGATGAAACTCATATCAAATCAAGACCGTTGATGCGCAAATGCCATATCAACAGCAGGGATGAACTGCAAAGAGCGAAAGAAGAATTAAACTACTCGCCAGTTACAATCCCGCAATCGGTCTAGATCGTCAGATCTCATAGCTCGAAAGATCTACGATTGTGGTTGATCCAACAAACGATGAGATTAAGCTAGATTAAATCGTGACCGTCGGATGTGCAATCGCCAGATCAACGACATGGGTGAATTGCGGAGATCAAAAGGGGAATTAAATATCTCTCTTGTTCCAATCCCGCAATTAGTTAGGACCATCCGATCTTATAGGTTCGGAGATCAATGATTGTGGTTGGCGCACCTACAACGCACAACTTCCAATTGCGGAGTTTGGGTGACGAGTTAAATCACTCACAAGTTGTGGTTCCGCAATAATCCTTGATCGTGGATCTGCTTCGAGAATATTCACAACCGTTGGATCACTTTTGAGTGGAAGGACAGGATAAGCGAGGTAAAATAACTGAGAGTTTGATTATCCGAATAACCGTCAGCCGTCAGATCAAACCAAAATTCTCGTCACCCGTCAGATCATTTTCAAGTGGAAGGATAGGATAAGTGAGGTAAGATCTGAGATCTCATTTATGCAATTTTTCATCAGCCGTTGGATCATTCTAAGTTGAAGGACAAGATAAGCTAGAAGAACTGCACCGTAGACAGATCAAGCCATTGTGTTGGAGTTACTTCATACACACCTAGGATTTATTTTTCCATAGGTTTTTCCTTGTTTATTAGTCATAATTAGTCATTATCCAGTCTCCTATAATTTAGGGGAGAATATTCTCTTTCAGTTGACACTTTTGTTTGACTAGTTGAGTTGAGTTTAGATGCTGCATTGGTTTTGTCACCATGCAACATTGGGATCATCACCATGCTAATTCGACCTTGCCTTGGTATCATCACCAGAGTGGCACATTAGCCTTGATTCCTTCAGTTAACTCCTCACTAATCTCTGTTCAGTCAATTAAATGAAGACTAGTTGACTAGTTAACTCAACTAGGTGGCAGTTCACTTCCGTAACTGCCTGAGAGACTAGACTATGTGGAAATTCACTCTCGTAACTGTTGGTGTGTGTCCAGATCACTTTATACCACCACTATGGCTCATTAGTTACTCATTTATCCTATATATATATTGTAAACTATTCACTCTTTGAGTGTGGAATACGGTTAATGATAATTCTTCCATTCTTTCTCTCCTTCTTCTTCTTTCTCCAATTCTCTCTGCAAATGTGTGTATTATTGTTTAGCTAGATCTATTATGTGTAGGTTCAACACATTTACAAGTTGATCCAAGATCCATATCGAACGAACATATTTCACTTCGGGTCTAAATATGTGAGGAGGTTACGCTCTGGAAACTTTGAGATTTGAAATAACCGAAGCCCGGAAATCCGAAATGAATAAGGACCATCAGATTTGGAGGACATACGATGACCGTTGGATCAGGGTTGTTGGTCAACAGACCACGTTAGCAAGAACACTCATCAGTCCATGTCAGCAAGGATACATGGTAGACCACGTCAGAAGACCACATCAGCAAAGGGCATATGGGAGACCACGTCAGCAAGGATACGAGTCGTCTGATCTGAAAGATCACTTTGGGAGCATTTTGGACCATCGATCTACTATAGTGGAAGGATAGTGTAAGTGGAAACGTTAAACCGAAAGTAAGAGGTCTCCACCGTTTTATGACTGACTTAGCAGGTGATCACTCCGGAGGTAAGAAGGGGTTGAGATTTGAAATCTTCGAAGTCCGAAGACCTGGAGTAAACTGTGGCCATCCATCTCGATGCTTGATTAAGTCCTAGCCATCGAATTTAGCAGTGAAAGGATGAGTGTAAGGATCAAAGATGACCGTTGATCTGGTTCTGTGAAATAAACCGTCCGATCTAATTCAAAGGTTTGAAAAGTTGAAATCCCAAAGTTCCGAAGTGTGAAGTTCTGTCAGCCGTCCATCTTGTCAGAATACTGAATCATGACTGTTGATTTGATAAGTGCTCAAGAACTCGTTTGGCTTAACATTGGGTTACCGCCACTGGTCATATGGAATAAGAGATATACAGGAAAAATATAATAAGTTTATAAAGTTTATAAACCCGTGGTTATGCGCCTGTGATCACATAAAAATGGCTTGAAGGAAGCGCCTATGCAGAACTCTGATGCTACGATAATAGTAGAGATTCATATCAAATTAAAATGATGAAATTGCTCCATGACTGTGATAAATTTATGAAAAACCTTCACGGGAAAATAAATAAACAGTAATTAATATTAATTAATCGAAGAGGTGTGATGGTCAAAATAAAGGGACACAGTTGTGTCACTCTCACACCATTTGAAGAATATATAATCAAGGAAGAGTGTTGAGAAAATGGGTGTCTCTGCAGTCCGAATCAGAGAATATATTAAATCAGAGAAGCAGAGAGAGATGCAGTAAAATACTTGATACATAAGCTTGTACAGATTCAGAAAATCAAGGATGGTTGGGTGGTGAAAGGGCTGGTTGGTGCCTGCATAGGGAGTTGGTGCTTCCTTGTCAGTTGTAGCTGACTAAACAGGGGGTTGTAGCCTCCTACCAGTTGGTGCTGGGGAACTAGGGTGTGGGTGCATCCTGATCAGTTGGTGTTGATCGAAAAGGAAGAATATATTCCTTCTATGTAACATGTAAATTTTTTTTTGCAGTTAATAGAAAAGAGTTTGTGGTTTTCCCAATTGGGTTCCACGATAAAATACTGTGTGAAAATTCTATTTTCATTAATAAATGAAAAATTGATATAATTGTTGTGTCACTGATTCACCCCCCCCTCTCAGTGACAAGATCCGATCCTTCAAGTTGGGTATCAAAGATTCTAAATGACACCTGGTGCTCAAGTACCACAGTAGTATGCATCAATACATCTAGAAAAAAATGAAGTTTCTGGACATCTCATCGGAATGGAGAGGCTTATCGATATTCCATCAAAATCGAGCAGAAATTTAAACAGAAGAAGTGAGAGTTTGGATCTGTGAATTTCTCACAGCAGAAGCAAGGAAAAGGAATCACCAATCCATAAAACAAGGGAAAAAGAAATGATAGATCACCGCAAGACAACCATTCCAAGAGACCAACAAATAAGGGTAATGGGAAGATGAAGAAAGACACTGGAAAGTGGTGCAAGTTCCATAAAATTACCTGGCATTACACCGATGAATTTTGTTGAAAGTAGTCATTGGTGGTCGATCTGAAAGCCTCAAAGTTAGATGCAGGTTCTGACTTAGAATTATAACTAGACAAGGGGAATCAGATCATTGATATGGAACCCAATGCCACCATCGCTACCACCAAGGTCTAGTCAAGTGAACCTGAAGAAATAGAGGAAGGTGAGCGCATTTTCCACTCGCAAATGTGGGTGAAAGGTGCTCCGCTGCACTTCATTGTTGATAGAAAAATTCAAAAGAAAATCATCTCAACAGAGGTTTCCAAGTGGTTGGACTTACTGAAAACACCACATATGCATCCTTACACCATTAGGTGGCTCCTCCAAGGGAGATATCTCCGTGTCAGCCAACAATGTCTCCTTCCCTATGATATCAAGCCCTTCAAAAATGAGGTATTATGTGATATTACTCCCCTTTAAGTTTGTGATGTTCTTTTAGACTAACCTTACTTGTGGAAATGTCATGCTATATATGAGTCTAGATCTCGTAGTGTTATTGTAACTTTGGGCAGACAATTGTACATGATACCATAGGTAGCTCCGTTTACAGCCATTTCTTTGATTTTCACGAAGCAATGCAGGAAGATCATCTCCTCGAATGAGAAATTTGTCTTCTCTATGATTAGCTCTCAAAGTGAGCAGAAGGTCACAACCAAATCCATGGCCTCCACATAAGGCCTCTCCATGCAGCACAAGTAGGTGGAAAAGGTCATGGAGGAATACAAAGACATATTCTCCTCACCCAATGGGGTACCTTTTCAATGTCAGGTCAATCATTCAATCGATCTGACCCTCGATGCACCTCTACCCAATGGGCCAGTCTATCGCCACTCTCTTATGGAAAATGAGGAAATCAAGTGCCAGATCCAAGAGATGATTGAAAATGTACACATTCAACCAAGCTCCTCACCCTGTAGAAGCCTAATTGTACTCATGTAGAAGAAATACGGGACTTGGAGAGTCTACATTGATTACAGGGCCCTAAACAAAATCATAGTCAGGAACTGGTACCCAATTCCCAAAATTGACGACCTTCTTGAACAAATCAAGGGAGCCAATTACTTCAGTAAGATTGACTTGAATTTTGGCTACCACTAGGTCCCAATAGAATAGACTGATGTATGGAGGACTACTTTCAAGTACAAAGAGGGTATTTTTGAATGGTTGGTCATGCCCTTTGGTTTGAAGAACACCCCAACCACTTTCATGAGGTTTATGGATGATATGTTGAAGAATTTCACAATTATTTTGTGGTGGTATATCTGGATGATGTCCTCATCTTCAACAAGCATTAGGTGGAACACTTGAAACATATTCAACAAGGCCTTCATACTCCACGACAAAAAAATCTATATGCTAACTTGGAAAAATGCTCCTTTGTCATGAACATGGTCCAATGCCTAGGATACATTGTTTATGAGCATGGTGTGCACGTGGATCTAGCCAAGATCCAGGTCATTCGTGACTAGCCAGCCCTGACCACACTAACCAAGATTCAAATTTTCATGGGACTTGCCAATTTCTATCACAGGTTTGTGTTGGGATTCTCAATTATTGCATGGGCCCTTAGCCAAGTGACCAAGGGTTGTGGTAAAGAAAATTTTCTATGGGGATGTGTTAATCACTAGAAAACTCCCCATGTTATGTATAAAATCCCTTATGAATCCCTATATATTGAATTATTACATATCTAGTAGGTCGGCTAGAACTCTTCATTGCACCCTTTCATCATAATTGTACCCCTTTGTCTCTTATATATATATATATATATATATATATATATATATATATATATATATATATATATATATATATATATATCAAGGAGATATAGTATTAGGATCATCTTATCTCATCTATTATTGTATTATGAAGTGGAATGTAAATATTGATTTTCAATCATTTTTAAGGCGTTGGATCTTAACATTTGATATCAGAGCTCATTGATCCTAGGGTTTTTCTTATCCAAGAAATTCATGTTATAATTTTCGATATAACATTTTTTCTAGGACAATTCAGACTGTGAAACGTGAAGTTTATTTAGAGGACATGTCAAGGTAGTTTTGGTAAAAATGTTAGCTTCCGTATCATAACACTTTCAGAGAAATACCCCGTGGAAGATAGGGTATCTGACTAGTCTTATTAACTAGTCTCAAAAATGTGTTCCTGGTAAAATTGTCATATATTCTCCAGAGAATATCCAAATTGAGAGAGACTAGTTGCATTGGAAATAGGAAAGTCGTTAGTATTTAAGGTACAAGTTTCAAAATTGGATACCAAATATTGTGTGTGTGGCACACTATACAAGTTAGCTCTCTTAGAAAGGCCAAAAATCAGCAAGGTGTGGGGAAGTTACCCTAACTTCCACTTGGCACATCCAATTTTTATTTGACCTGTGGCATTGAAGAGAGGAACTATCATAGCACTAAATGATTGAATTTTAGACTCACAAGGTGTTACACATTATTTTGGTCACTCTAGTGATGTCTCTACATTTATGTGTTCAGGCTCTCATAAGGACCTTTTGCCTGAGAAAAGTGACTATTGTCTTCCTCTACAAAACATATTTTTATAATGAGTTCGCAGGCTGCATATGTTGCAAGGTGCGAAAACCTTGATTCTCGCAGGCTGCTCTATACCTAGATTGCGAGGGGTTCGCAGTTTGCTCTATTGATAGGGTGCAAACATGCTTCAAAGCTAAAAAAGGAAGAAAAGGTTACGAAGGTTCTAGAAGATAATCTTCTAAAAAATGAGTTGGCATTCGCATGGTTGGCATCCTACTGACTCCTCAGATTTAGTGGGATCATCCTCATCCCTCTAACCATCTCTCCTTCTCCTATATAATGAAAGGTTTCTCAAGGAAGAGGTTAAGCAAGATTGAATAGAGAATTGATGAAAGAATAGGTTCAGAATTGTGTGAGGAATTCTGTTTGAATTGGTTCTTGAGGCCTCCATTTGTCCATCAAGCCATAGTGGATCTTCTTCATGTAAGTTTGGAGCAAGTATGTGTGTTGGAACAAAGGACCATTGAAAGGGAGCTTGCAACATCAAGACAATCTAGTTGTATCTTATACTTTCATTTAATATAATACAGTGGCATGTCCCTTTCCTATAAAATCACTCTTATTTTATTACATGACTCCTTGATCACATGTTTAAGTCTTCATTGAATGTATTGTTGTTGCTTTCACTTTGGTCGATTTGTGTTGTCGTAGATCTAACATTACAAGGCCATCAAAGTGAAGCAGGGACAACAAAGACATAAGGAAACAATATCTAAAGGTATGTCACTTATTCCTTCTTTGATGACAAATTCAATGATAGTAACTTAGGGAGAGCGTCATGTCCTGTCCTGTTTTGTTCTAGATCCAGGTGGATCTAGGGAGATCAGTTAGTCTCCACATATACCGATTTATCCTATAACACAAGGGCCAAAATTTCAGAATTAAAATATAAGGAAGGTCGGCCAGGAGGACAAACTCCAAATCTAGGGTTGAAAGTGTAATGTTCCCAAGACCGAGCCCTTTATAAACCTTATGTATGAAACAAATTGTACATATGTGTTATAGGCTGGTGAGACGAGTTCCTATAAGCTGTAGGCTTATGTGTTTGTTAGGCCAGGGAGCCTAAGTGTTGAAGGCCAGGAGCCTACTGTTGTACTTGTATGTATGCAGAATATTTAATAAAATATAAACACCGCCAGGTGCAGACCGACCACGATG
>ML806192.1:203860-220210 GCA_009831015.1 Picea engelmannii | reverse complement strand
TAGGTGACAGAGAAGGTGCACTCTCCTGGGGTGGAACAGGCATGTGGGGAATGAGGGTCTGTGTGGAGTGAGCGTGGGAGATTCCCGGGAGAGCTTCTTCCTGTTGAATGTGTATGTGTTGTCTTCCCTGTAACCTCAGCCTAGCCTAAGATTCCTTGCCTTGGGGTGGAGCTTGGTCCCAGCTCGGGGGTGACCTACTGTTGAGCTGATGAACAGTGTGGTCTAAGGCTGGGAGGTTCGTGGAAGGCCTGCACGTGGTTGGTGAATGCTACAGCAGATAAAAGATAAGTAATCTGAGTTATGTTTTAACACATTTGACATGACTGTGCTGTTTTGTATCATGTTTTTCGTTGTGTAAATGAATTACTATTGCATGCTATAGTTTGTTAATGGTAACAGTAACTTATATATATTTTACTCTGCGAATTAAGTGTGTTTAATTCTGGTTAAATGCATTTGTTTTTAAATCCATGTAATGAATGGTAAACCGAGAGGTTTGGGTGAACCTGGGTAGTGAATTGGTACACTACAGAAAGGTACCTAACTTACAATTCACATAACTTTTTATTGGAAGGTCTGTTTCTAGTGATTCCAAATTTGGGAAAAATATAGGATAGAGGAGTATTAATATTATTATTCCATTTTTGTCTTGAAAATATGACGACACCAATCAAAATTCCATAAGTCTCATCTATGACTCACAAAGAAAATGAGGACATACATAATAGGTTGTCCAAATTACAGGAACGACTTAATGAATTGAGTGACAAGTCTAATAATTGGGTAAAATCACAAATATAAATTCAAGAAATATAAATAAATATGGATGGAAATAAAGAAGAAATACAAAAGTACATGAAGGAAATGAAAAATTCCATTTCTTCCATCTGTCAAGCTCTAGATGAGAGAGTCCCTAAAGGAGATATCAAAATGCAAGAAACTCATGAAAATAAAGGTAGTATTCATGTTGAACAAATTACCAATAATAATCCATTTTGGAATGGTGAATCTAACTATAATAGTGGAGTTAATTATGGTGGGCTTCCTAAATTCAAACTTCCCAATATTGAATTAAAGAAGTTTGATGTAACAAAGGTCTTTACCTAGGTGAACGAAATGGAGCAATATTTTGAACTACATAATATTATGGATGATAAGAAAGGGATTCACATAACAACTTTGAACTTTGAGATAAAACCATATCAATGGTATCAATGGATACTCAAAAGGAAACCTAATATTTATCATTATACTTGGGGTTTATTTAGAAGAGACTTAGAATCACAATATGGGAAAGTGTGGGAACATGACTACTTCAGCCAATTGACAAGAATCACTCACTCAGGTGATATTGAATATTATAATTCAGAATTTCAAGTATTGGCCACAAGGGTGGATGACATAAGTGATAAAAATTGTTGGAAGTTTATATGGGTGGATTAAAAGAATACATCAAACATGATATTTTATAATTAAGACGTCTTACAAATATTATGGAAGCCATGCAAAATTATCATCATATTCAAGCTGGAAATAAGGCTACACACAAACCTACCATTGTAGCATACACAACAAGAAGAGATCATTTTTGGGGTCATAAGACAAGTGTAACTCAACCAATAAGGTTGACACCTCAAAAAATGTATGAAAGAAGAGAAAAAGGACTATGTTTCAATTATGACAACAAGTACAGTAAGGGGCATAAATGCTGCGAGAATAAATTATTCTACATAGACTGTGAATATGATGCAAAGATTTTCGAGGGTCATAAATTTTGACTCAGTTATCCATTTAGGTTGAAATTTTACAAGGATTTTCGTCTCGAAGAGTTCACTACCGTGTCGATCTAATCCTTTAAATCAGATATCATTTTGACAATTTTTGGGGCCAAATTCCTTCATATAAGGCCTCAAATTGGGGTTTCAGTGTTTTTACAGGAACTTTAAATTTTAAATTATTAGTTATCTCTTAGTTTATGAACCTAATTAGAAAAGAGAATTGAAAAATAGTGTCTCTCTAGTTAGCTCTTAGTTATTGGTGAGTTTTAGAGTCATGCGATAATTTCCTAAAATTAGTTGTTTTCAGAAATCTCAGATAGTAGTTATAAGGGGTTGAACTTCCTTTGTAATAGTTAGGATGGAGAAGGAATAAAAGAGAGTTATTTTCCATTCTCATGTGTTTGCATGGTTTTTAGATATCGTGAATGAATATAAGTTTATTGGTTACATCTTCTGGTATCGGATCAAGAATATGGTTGGGAGAGGAAGAGGAAGAGCAGGGTATCTTGCTCAAATGCATAGAGGTATGTTAAACCTCCAAAGACAAGTAGCAGATCTTAAAAACATGATGGCAAGACAAAGAATAATAAAGAGTGTTGGAATATTGGTTGTTGTCATTGGTGTCAACCCTAGTCATGGGTTTTGGACTGCAATATTGATGAAGGTATTTGGACATGAAGGACAACGCACATAAAGATGCAAAACCCATGGATGGATAGTATACATCATGTTGTTTCTGGTGGTATGTGACACGTCATGTGGATCCTCATGGTTGAGGAGAAATGAATTTTTGAAGATGACAAAGTGAATTGAAGAAGGAAGTATATGTAGGCCCTAAAGATAATTAAAGAACAAAATTACAAAATAAGAAAGTGTCAGGTCAACCCTAATGTTAAAAGGAAGTGTCATAAATGGTATAAATAAATATCATTATACATTCATTTGATACACAAGTTGAATTTTAGAGGAAATCATAAGTAAAGAAGGCTGGATTTCAAGGGATGATGAAGTCTTTTGGTGATGTGTTCTAAGGTATGTTATTTTCAGTTCATCTTACCATTTTCGCTATAATTTTTTTTCTAGAACGATTCAGATGGTGAAATTGCTATGGTATTGAGAAGACATATCAAGTTACCTGTGGTAAAAATTTTAGCTCTTGATTCACTATAATTATGGAGATACACTCTGTGGAAGATAGGGTTTTTGACCAGTCCTGAAGCTAGTCAATAAACATGTGTTCCGGGTAAAACAATCATAACTTATTCATAGAATCCAAATGAAGTGGGAAAATTTTCATTGGAAAGAGTACAGACTGTAGTTTCTTGTTTGTGAGTTTTATAATCTGATGTTAAATATTGAGCGCGAGGCATTCTGTACAAGTTCGATCTCCTGAATAAATTAGAATTGAACAAAGCCTACCATTCTCTCTATAACTTCTTTTTGGGGAGGATTCAAGGAGTGAAACTTGGAGAAGTTTTAGAGAATACATTGAGTAATATTATCTATAGGATCAAAGTATTCCAAGAATTGAGGAATTGCATAAATTGAAGAAGTTTCAGGAAGCATTATCAAGTTTTATGTGATGGTTGGTTAATGGTGATTATTTAATGTAAAGTTTTATTATCTCTCATATATTCTTGGGTGGAAGGAAGGGGAAATAATGGAGATTTAAATCCTCTCTTGCTTTTGGAGGACTGTATATTCCTCTTGGAGGTTTATCCCTCCCTTTACATTTGGAAGTTGTAGCTATCTTTGGAAGTCATTACTTCCCTTGAAAAATAACTATTGATTATTTCTCATATATTGTGCATGGTGTATTATGGTGTATTGGTGTAACTCTTATACTATTGTTCATTTCTCATTGGATATAGTTGAATGGTTTAAGTATAAGTTGAAAAAGTTTTAAATTGTACTTGATACTGATTCACCCCCCTCTCAATATCAACAATTGGTATCAGAGTAGGTTGCCTTCATAACAGTTTAACCACTGAAAGGAAAATCCTGAGAAGAGATGGATGACCATGAACACATTTCAAATGGGATTCAAAAACTTGATGGAAGAAATTATGCATACTAGAGTGATAGAGTGAAAACTTACCTAACGACTTTGGGAGTAGAAATTTGGTACTCACTTGTAAATGGCTATGTAATCCCACATAATGCTCCAACTGATCCAAATGAGAAGAAGCTTATGAGTTGCAATTCAAAATTCAGACATGTTATTCTAGAAGCATTGACACCAATCATTGTTAGCAAAGTGATGGGCTACAACACTGCTAAAGAGGTATGGGGCAAACTCAAGAGTATCTATGAAGGTGATCCAAAAGTTAAGCAGGTCAAGCTTCAATGACATAGAGCAGAATTTGAAAATTTGAAGATGAATGAAAAGGAAGATATTGCAACCTATCTTCTTAGAGTTGATGAAGTTGTTAATTCTATTAGAGGATTAGGTGAAGAGCTCGATGAATCGTTGGTTGTACAAAAAGTGTTGAGATCACTTCTCTTGAAGTATGATGCTAAGGTCTCCGCCATTGAAGAAACTAGGGACTTGACCAAAATGAAAATGGATGAATTACATGGGTCTCTTATAGCATATGAAATGAGAACAGGTACAGAAAGTGACCAGCCAAACAATGAAGCATCCTTTAAAGCCATAAAGAAGAAAAAAGACAAGGATAATGACCTTGATGAAGAAATAACAAATTTTGTAAAAAGGTTTCAGAAGGGAAGTGGAAGATACAAAGGCAAGTCTCCTCTCAAATGCTTTAACTGTGGTAGAATAGGACATATTGTTGAAAACTGCTACTATAAAAAGAGAAGTCTCAACAATAGAAAGAGCTTCTACTCCAAGGATGATGACATCTTCTCAGATGAGAGTGATGAAGAAGATAATGATGGAGGAGAAGTCCTCTTCATAACCCAAGAAACCCAGGATGATGATCACAAGAATTCTAAAGAAGAATAAATCATTTGTGAAGAAGATTCAGACGAAGAAACCAACCTTGATTCCTTTTGGGGTTACAAAGACAATGCAGAGAGTGAAAAAGAAGATGAGAATCTTGAAAAGGTGAAGAATGTTGAAAATGAAAATAGCAAGCTTAGAAACACAAAAATAATACTAAAAGGTGAATTGATTAGTTGTGAATAAGAGAATTACAAGCTTGAAAAGACCATTAATAGCTTGAAGGAACAATTAGAAGATTATGAGAAATTGAAAGCAGAATTGGATCACACAAAAGGGGAGCTACTATTGACAGCAAAAAAGTTGAAGAAGTTCGAAAAAAAGCACTGAAAAATTAGATGAGATCCATAGCAATCAAAGATATCCAAATGAAAAGACATGACTAGGATACAATGACAGTTTGAAGACAAAAAAACAAGAGAAGGAAGATGAAAATGATGAAACCAACACTCCAGAACAAGTTGAACAACAAGATAGAAGATTAGAATTCAGAAGGAATGAGACATCAAGAAGATCCTCTCCCATTAGGTATGAAATAAATCATTATGAAGGAAACTACATAACAATAGATCGTGAACTCATATGGACCACACTACAAAGAAGATCACTTACTCCCAGGTATCAAAATTTCTTTCTTGGACATTGTTATACTTGTGGAAATTTTGGACACAAGGAAATCAATTGTAGAATCAATGAAAGGAATAACTATGAAAGCTACATGAATGGTGAAAATAGTAGATATGGAAATGTTCTTAGACCTATCAACATAAATTATAATCCATTTGAACCATTAATGGATCAAAATATTGTATGTTACAAGTGCAATAATCTTGGTCATAAAGCACGAGACTGTAGAGAGAGGAAGGAAGATAATCATATGCCAAATGTTTGTATACTAACTACAACATGGATAGGAAAGAAATTCCACAAAATGAAAACTGTCAAATAAAATTGGTCACTAAAGAATGAAAAGAAGAAGATGAATGGTTCATAGACAATGGGTTCTCATCTCATATGACCGGAGATCAAAGCAAATTTGTCAGCTTGAAGAAACGGGTGGAAATGTTACATTTGGAGATGACTCATCTACTAAAATACTTGGAAAAGGAATTGTAAAGCTTGGAAGTGAAAATGTAAAAGCAGGAAAAGTCCTATTGGTTGAAGATCTGAAGCATAATCTCCTTAGTGTCAGCAAAATATGTGATCAAGGATACACTCTTACGTTTGACTCCCGAAAATGTAAAATCATAGAAAATAACTCAGGAAGATTGGTTGCCACTGCAACAAGAAGATCGAACAACATGTACATCCTAGATATGAAGAAGAAAGAGAAGACATAAGCCACATAAAAGGATTCCAAGGAAGAAAAAGTCCCAAAGACCAAAAATAAGGATGAAGTATTATTGAGTGCCACATGTTCAGGGGGAGCAACCCCAAAGAAGAGAGTTACCTTTTGCCATTAAAAAAAGAGGGAGAAGCCCTACCCTTTGCCATTGATGTCAAAGGGGGAGAGAAATTGGGATCATGATGATAGGGGGAGCATGAGTGTTGCCATCAATAACAAAGGGGGGGATTTTTGTAAGATTGGTTGTTGTCATTGATGTCAACCCTAGTCATGGGTTTTGGACTGGAAGATTGATGAAGGTATTTGGACATGAAGGAAAATGCACATGAAGATACAACACCCTTGGATGGATAGTATACATCATGTTGTTTCTTGTGGTATCTGGCACATCACGTGGATTCTCATGGTTGAGGAGAAATGAATTTTTGAAGATGACAAAGTGAATTGAAGAATGAAGTACATGTAGGCCCTGAAGATAATTAAAGAACATAATTAGAAAATAAGAAAGTGTCAGGTCGGCCCTAATGTTAAAAGGAAGTGACATAAATGGTATAAATAAATATCATTATACATTCATTTGATACACAAGTCGAATTTCAGAGGAAATCAGAAGTAAAGAAGGCCGAATTTCAAGGGAGGATGAAGTCTTTTGGTGATGTGTTCTAAGGTATGTTATTTTCATGTCATCTTACCATTTTCACTATAAATATTTTTCTAGAACGATTCAGATGGTGAAATTGCTATGGTATTGAGAAGACATATCAAGGTACCTGTGGTAAAAGTTTAAGCTCTTGATTCGCTATAATTATGGAGATACACTTTGTGGAAGATAGGGTTTTTGACTAGTCCTAAAGATAGTCAATAAACAGGTGTTCCGGGTAAAACAATCATAACTTCTTCATAGAGGATCCAAATGAAGTGGGACAAATTGAATTGGAAACAATACGGAATTTAGTTTCTTGTGTGCAAGTTTTATAATATGATGTTAAATATTGAGTGCGGGTAATTCTGTACAAGTTCGGTCTTCTGAATAAACCAAAATTGAACAAAGTCTACCATTCTCTCTATAACTTCTTTTTGGGGAGGATTCAAGGAGTGAAACTTGGAGAAGTTTCAAAGAATACATTGAGTAATATTATCTACATGATCAGAGTATTCCAAGAATTGAATAATTACAGAAATTGAAGAAGTCTCAGGAAGCATTATCAGGTTCTATGTGATGGTTGGTTGATGGTCATGATTTAATGTAAAGTTTTATTATATCTCATATATTCTTGGGTGGAAGGAAGGGGCAAGGATGGAGAGTTAAATCCTCTCTTTATATTGGAGGACTGTATATTCCTCTTGGAGGTTTATCCCTCCCTTTACATTTGGAAGTTGTAGCTACCTTTGGAAGTCATTACTTCCCTTGAACAATAACTATTGATGATTTCTCATATATTGTGCATGGTGTATTGTGGTGTATTGGTGTAACTCTTATACTATTGTTCATTTCTCATTGGATATAGTTGAATGGTTTATACTTAAACTATTGTTCATTTCTCATTGGATATAGTTTAATGGTTTAAGTATAAGTTGAAAAAGGTTTTAAATTGTATTTGATACTGATTCACCCCCCTCTCAGTATCAACAAAGAGAAGTGTATGATGAGGAGACAATTTGAGGAGATGTAGATCATCATACAAAACATGAATAAGAACAATTAGAGCACATGAATTTTGAAGAGAGGATGCTCATGGATCTAGAAGGGAGAAATGATGGGATCAAAATGGAAGTTTCAGAATATGTAGGGAGTCTTAAGTTATAGGAGTTAATAGATTGGATGAACATCATGGAATTCTTTTTTGAATGTAAGCCAATGAGAGAGGAAAAGAAGGTGAATTTTTCATGCACCAAGTTGAAGGGTCATGCGATGATCTGGTGGGATCATGTGCAGAAAGATAAAGAATAAAAAAGAAGAGACAAAATTAGGATCTAGAGAAAGATGGAAAAAAAATTGTGAGAATGTTTTTTTCCTCTGGACTATACCGAGACCCTTTTTCGTAGATTTCATAACTTGAAGAAAAACATGTCCACCATGGAAGAACTCACAAACAAGTTTTATCAGTTGTCCATTCGTGTGGATCACCAGGAAACTAATGAGAACTAGCTACAAGGTATGTGAATTGTTTAAAATTTTCTATTCAAGATGAATTGATCATGTAGAGGGTTCACATCATGGAACAGACATAACAATTATCCTTAAAGGTCGAGGAAAAATAAAACCGACAATTTTCTCAAAGGAATAGAGGAGTAAGGAAGGCTACATTGTCTGCCTCATGGGATGGTTTTAGCTATGGAAGAGGTGAATCATCCCAAGGAGTTGAGAAAGTAGAATATACTTGACAAGGTAACATGAATCAACCATGAGGAAGAGGATTTCAGAGGAGTATAGGTTACAGTGGTGGTAAAGGAGGATCTTATGTGTGTTTTATGTGTGGTGTAGATGGTCATCGAGCATTTGAATTCCAAAATTATAACATGTAAGAGTCAAAACAAGGAAAACAACCTAGTTTAAACTTGGCCCAAGCTGAGAATGAAGAAGAAGGAGTTGAATCTAAATTCCCTCATGATATGGGCGAGAGTCTCATGAAACAGAGGTCAATGGTGTTTCCTGAAAAAGAATAAAGGAAGAGTAGCGACAATGAATATTATTGGTTTTAGACAAATATTTTTCAACCCATATGCACTTTTGGGGGAAAGATATGTCAAGTTATTGCTGATATTGGCAATTGTGAGAATACAGTTTCCAAAGAGATGGTAGATAAGTTGAAATTACGCTGTTAAATACATCCCCATCCTTACCAAATTGCATGGTTCAAAAATGGGAATGAAGTCACCATTAATAAAAGATGTTTGATAATTTTTTCCAGCAGTAAGACTTATAAACATGAATTATGGTGTGATGTTATTCCGATGGATGCATTTCATATGTTATTGGGGAGGCCATGGCAATATGATAGAAAATTCATGCATGATGGAGGAAAGAATACCTGCACCTTTTGGAAGGATGGATCGAAAGTCATATTATTGCCCCTTAAGGATGAGGGGAAAACTGAGAATATGTTTTCAGAAAGAGATTTTGTTAAGGAGATGAAGGCAACATGATTCTGCTACGCATTAATAGTGAAAAAGGAGTTGTGGAAGACGTACCAATTCCTATTGAAGTGGCCAAGTTACTAGAAGAATATGTTGATGTTGTCCCTAATGACCTAACTGATGGTCTTTCACCAAAGAGGGATATTCAACATCATATTGATCTAATCTCATGATCATCTTTACCTAATAAAAAATCCTGTAGGATGAGTCCTACACAGCATACAAAGCTCAAATGGAAAGTGACAAAACTTATAAAGAAAGGTTTGGTAAGAGAAAGCATGAGTCCTTGTATTGTACTGACATTGTTGACTCCAAAAAAGGATAATACGTGGAGGATGTGCACAGATAGTAGAGAAATCAATAAAATTACCATCAAATATCGGTTTCCCATATCGTTCTTGGATGGCATGATGTATGTGCTAGCTAGAGCTAAATATTTTAGTAAGATTTATTTGTGAAGTGGATACCACCAGATCTAGAATCACAAAGGGGATGAACAGAAAATTTCCTTCAAGACTAGGGATGGACTATATGAATGGATGGTGATGCCATTTGGGTTGTCCAATGCACCTAGTACTTTCATACGGTTGATGAATATTGTTCTTCGACCTTATATTGGTAAGTTTGTTTTCATTTTTTTGATGACATCCTAGTTTTCAGTAACAAAGAAGATCACTTGCAACATTTAAAAATTATATTGGATGCATTGAGAAAACATCATTTTTATGCAAACCTAAAGAAATGTAGGTTCCTACAAGAAATTTTGGTATTTCTCAGTTTTTTCATCTCGATAGAAGGAATCAAGTTGGGTTCAGAGAAGGTTAGAGCAATTTTGGAGTGGCCTAGTTCTAGGACAATAACATAGGTAATAAGTTTTCATGGGTTGGCCACCTTTTACCGAAAATGTATTTGAATATTTAGTAGTATTGTAACACCCATAATAGATTTCACCAAAGGAAAGACATTCATGTGGACCAATGAAGCTGAGGAAACTTTTCAGTTTCTAAATAAGAAGGTAATTGAGGCACCCATATTAGCCTTACTATATTTTGATAAATTGTTTGAGGTAGACTGTGGTGCTTTGCATGTAGGCATTGGAGTTGTACTTAGCCAATTAGAAGGTAGATCAACTGCATTCTTTAGTGAAAATTTGAATGAGTTAAGAAATAACTACTCCACATATAATGTAGAATTTTATGCAATTGTGCAAGCATTGCGACATTGGAGGCAGTATTTAGTGTTGAAAGAGTTTGTTTTATTTACCAATCACATTTCATTAAAATATGTAAACACCCAAATGAAATTGAAAAATAGACATGCAAAATGGGTCTCCTTTTTACAAGGATACACCTTTGTTCTGAAGCACAAATCAAGACAACAGAATCAAGTTGCAGACGCTTTGAGTTGGTGCAATGTTATTTTGATAGCCATGGAAAATCAAGTAATTGGGTCCGTTGCATTAAAGGATATTTATACGTTTGATAACGATTTTTGAGATATTGTGGAACAATTGGAGAATCCAGTCACTGGGAACACGAATCTTACTCAGGGTGAATATTTTATGCAAGATGGATACCTCTTCAAAGGAAAACAAATATGCATTCCAATTGGTTTAATGAGGGAAAATATTACCAGAGAACTTCACAATAGTGGTTTGGAAGGACATTTTGGAAAACATAAGATGTTATCCTTAATTGAAGATAAGTATTACTAGCTAAAGATGAAAAATGATATAACTAGGTATGTGGCATGGTGTAGGATTTGTCAAATGGATAAAAGACACTCCCAGAACACAGGGTTGTATATGCCATTACTAGTGCCCATAGGCCCATGGATAGATCTGAGCATGGATTTTATGTTTGGGATCCCAAACACACAACAAGGTAATGATTTTATTTTTTTGGTTGTTGATAGGTTCTCTAAAATGACTCAATTCATTACTTGCAAGAAAACTAGTTATGCTTGAGGGTGGCATAATTAATTTTTTTCACAAATTTTTAGATTGCACGGGTTTCCAAAAAATATTACCTATGATAGAGATACTCGGTTCTTGGGTCATTTTTGGAGGAATTTGTGGAAGAAAATGGGGACTAAATTACATTTCAACAATTCCTATCACCCCCAAATAGATGGGAAAACCGAGGTAGTAAATCGAAGTTTGGGAAACCTGTAACAGAGCATTGTTGGAGAGAATCCCAAGCAATGGGATTTGGATTTACCTCAAGAAGAATTTGCCTACAATATTTTAGTGAATAAATATACAGGTAAATATCCATTTCATGTTGTTTACAGTAGAAATCCTATGGGCGTCCTAGATTTGGTGCAACTACCACTAGGGGATAGGATGAGCGATGATGGGGAAGCATTTGCAGAACACATTCAACATTTGCAGCAACAGGTGAGACAAAAACTATAGGCCAGTAATGAGTAGAAAAAAATTATAAAATATGCTCACCGATGATACCAGGTATTCAATGAAGGTTATTTGGTGATGGTTTATTTATGGAAAGAGTAGTTTCCTAGAGGATGATTTATTGAAGTATAAGAAAATTGGTCCTTGCAAGATTCTCAAGAAAATTAACAACAATGCTTGTAAGGTTGATTTACTATCTTATATTGATATTTCCCTTGTGTTTAACATTTTTTATTTGTATATATTCCATGGGGATGATCTGGGTGATGATAGTGAGGTGGAGGTGGATTGGCAACATGCCATTCCAAGCAAGAAAAAGGAAAATTTTGCGCATATTTTAGATAAGAAGACCCTTCATACTCGACAAGGCCAATACAACTAATACCCTGTCTAGTGTGAAGGCGTAGCACTAACAGAGAGTACATGGATTACATAGGGGGACTTGTTGAACCTAGATCTCATTAAGTGGAAACAGTTTGAAGATAATAACTTGTAGGAGTTGTGTTCTTTTCAACCAGAGGAGAATGATGCAGGGATTTTCGAGGGTTGACTTGGTTATTCGTTTGGTATGAAATTTTTACAGGGATTTGCATATAGAAGAGTTCACTACCATCTCAATCTGATCCTTAAGATCATACATCATTTTGACTCTTTTCCGTGGCCAAATTCCTTCATATAAGGCCTCAAATTGGGGCTTTAGTGTTTTTACGAGAATTTGTAAATTTTTAATTATCAGTTATCTCTTATTTTATGATTATAATAAGAAAAGTGAGTTGATAAATAATGTCTCTCTAGTTAACTTTTAGTTATTGATCAGTTTTAGAGTCATGCGAGAATTTCCTAAAATTAGTTGTTTTCAAAATCTCAGATAGTAGTTCTAAGGGATTGAACTTCCATTGTAATAGTTAGGATGGAGAAGGGATAAACGAGAGTTATTTTCCATTCCCGTGTGTTTGCATGGTTTTTAGATCTTATGAATGAATCTAATTTTATTGGCTACATCAGAAGAGGAAGAAGATAGTGTACCTCAATCAACAAGGTTGACACCTCAACAAATGGATGAAAGAAGAGCAAAAGGACTATGCTTCAATTTTGACAAAAAGTACATTAAGGGGAATAAATGAAGTGAGAAGAAATTATTCTATATAGACTGTGAAGAGGAAGAAGAGAAGGAATTGAAACCACCACAAGATCCATATATGGAAGAGACTATTCCAACAATATTTTTCCATGCATTGGCCAGTATTAGTACTCCACAAACCCTCAAGATACAAGGATACATAAAAAAAGAAAAAGGTAACAATATTGATTGATTTTGGTAGTACCCATAATTTCATCAATTACAAATTAGAAAAATATCTCAATTGCTTTGTATATCCCACACCAAAGTTTCAAGTAATGATTGTGGATGGAGGTACCATAAACTTTTCAGGGAAATTCCATAGTATTGCGCTCAACACGAGGGAGTATTTTTTGGATAGCCCCATGATTTCCATCCAAATGGGGGGTTTCAATGTTGTATTAGGGGTCCATTGGTTACAATCATTGGGAACAATGACCTTTAATTTTCAATATCTTTTCATGAAATTTTCCTTAGATGGAAAGGAAATTGAGCTTAGAGGTATCCAAGGGAAACCCTCTAAAGTGATAAGCTCTATTAGCACGGATAAATCACTCAAAAAGGGATAGCAGGGTGTAATTGCACAATTATTCTCACTTGACGTTCAAACATCTATAACCCCTACTCCATCATATCTCAAAATAATATCAACAAGCATTCCAAGGTATTTTGTGAAATGCTCAAGGGTCTTCCACTTGCTTGAGTTCATGACCATGCTATTCATTTGCAACCAGGAATTGTGCCACATAACAATAGGCCTTACAGGTATCCATATGCACAAAAGAGTGATATTGAGTGCATGATACAAGAAATGTTAGAGGCCGATATCATTCAACATTGCCAATTTTTTTCCTCTTCACCAGTGGTGTTGGTTACAAAAAAGGATGGTTCATGGCATATGTGTCCATATTATAGACAACTCAACAAAATGATTATCAAAGATAAGTTTCCTATCCCTTTCATTGATGAATTATTAGATGAATTAAATGGAGCAAAATTCTTTACTAAGTTGGATCTTCGTTCAGGATATCATCAAATCAGAAAGAGGAAAAAAGCATTCCTAAAACAACTTTTAGAACACATGAAGGTAATTATGAGTTTTTGGTTATGCCATTTGGAATTACTAATTCAATTTCAACATTTCAAATCTTGATGAATTCTATTTTCAAGCCCTTCCTTAGAAAATTTGTGTTAGTAGTTTTTGATGACATACTAATCTACAATAAATCTTGGGAAGAGCATGTACAACATGTTGACAGAGTATTAAAACTATTGGAAGAGCAAAACATTTATGCAAATCCTTCCACGTGTGCCTTTGGGGTTCAATAAGTGGAATATTTGTGTCATATTGTATCTCATGAAGGTGTAAAAGCGGACCCTAACAAAATTAAAGCTATGAGGGAATGGCTAATTCCAAAAACCTTGAAGAAACTTAGAGGATTCTTAGGTTTGACAGACTATTACCACAATTTTTTCAGGAACTATGGTCAAATAGCAACACCTCTGGAAACATTATTAAAAAAGGAAGAATTATATTGGACTGAATAACCAACGAAAGCTTTTGAAAAAATTAAGGAGGCTATGTGTATAACTCCCGTCTTGGACACACCTAACTTTAAAAAAAAAATTGTTGTGGAGTGTGATGCCTCAGGCCATGGGATTAGAGCAATTTTAATGCAAGAAGGAATCCCCCTTTCCTTTGAAAGAAACCAAATTAAAGGAAAAAATTTAGTCAAACCCATTTATGAAAAATAAATGTTGGCCATACTACATGCAATTCAGAAATGGCACCCTTACCTAATAGGAAGACACTTCAAAGTAAAAAAAGATAATGATAGTTTGAAGTACTTCTTGGAGAAACGATTATCTTCAGAAGAGAAAAAAAAATGGGTTAAAAATATTTTGGTTTATGACTTTGAAATTATCTACAAAAAAGAAAAAAATAATGTTGTGGTAGATGCCCTTTCTAGGAAATAAGAAGAAACAAAAGGTTCACTGTATGCTATTTATATTCCACAATCTGACTGGGTGGAAGAAGCAAGGATAGAATGGAAGCATGATCAAGAGTTATGCAAGATCATTCAACAACTACATGAGGACCCGATTTCAGTAGAAAATTTTGTATGGAAGAATGATTTTCTATGGTATCATGATCGCCAATATTTATGTAATAATTCCCAACTGAAATAGAAGGTCCTTCTAGAAATGCACACTTCTTCTATATGGGGATATTCAGGATTCTTGAAAACATACCATGGGATCAAGAAGGATTTTGTATGGGAAGGTCTTAAAAATGGTGTTCAAAATCTTGTGTATGAATGTTTGGTCTACCAACAGAATAAGGGAGATGCAATCAAGACTCCAGGTCTCCTACAACCATTATCTATACCAATCCAACGTTGGGAAGAAGTTTCAATGTATTTTATTACAGGTTTACCGAAATATGAAGGAAATATTGTCATCATGGTAGTAGTGGATTGACTAGAAAATAATACCCATTTGTTTTTCTCTTTCTCATCCTTTTAAAGAAAGTACAGTAGCTGCAACATTCAGGGAAATAGTTCAAAATCTACATGGAATCCCCAATATTATTGTAAGTGACAGAGATGTAATTTTCATGGGAAATTTTTGGACTGAATTATTTTCTTGTTTGGGTATTAAATTGGCTCATAACTTATCTTACCACCGTCAATCTGATGGGAAAATGAGATTGTGAATAAATTTCTAGAAGGATATCTTCATTGATTTGCATCTGATAAAAAATGCACAATGGGTCAAGTGGTTTCCCTTGGTGCAATGGTGGTACAACACATCGTTCCATACTTCATGAAAAATGTCCCCTTTTCTAGCACTTTATGGATATCATCTGCCATCCATCACATCACCCTTGCAAGGGAATACAAATGTTCAAGAAGTGGAGGGCCACATAGGGAACCGATAAGAGGTCCTCAAACTATTGAAGGACAACTTGGTTGTGGCACAAAATAGGATGAAACAACAAGTAGATCAACATCGCAGTGAAAGGGAATTTAAAGTGGGGGATTGGGTATTTCTAAGGATACAATCATACAAACAAATGTACCTCAAGCAAAAAAAGAAGGAAAACAAATTAGCACCCAAAATATTATGGCCCCTATAAGGTTTTGCAAAGGATTGGAAATATGGCTTACAAATTGGATTTGCCTCCAACTTCACATGTACATCTAGTCTTCCATGTTTCTTGCTTAAAGAAGGTCATCAAAAAAAAGATCCCAGTCCAAAATATTTTACTAGAGATAAATGAATAAGGGAAAATCCTACTAGATCCAGAAACAATCGAGCAATTATAGAGTACCTCATCAAATGAAAGAACGTACTAGTTGAAGAGACAGTATGGGAAGATGAGTTCTTTGTGCAGAAGCACCCATGGTTAGTCAAGTGTTGAGGAAAACACTTGTTTTAAGGGGAGGGACATGTTAATCCCTATAAAAATCCCCATGTTATGTTTAAAACCCCTTATTAAGCCTTAGATATTGAATTATTACATTTCTAGTAGGTCGGCTAGAACCCTTCATTGCACCCTTTAACCATAATTGCACCCCTTTGTCTCATATA